>JAFEMH010001683.1:192500-435504 GCA_022495995.1 Adenophora triphylla var. japonica
ATCCATTATTTTCAAGTGAAATTCGAAATGTTAGATTGGGGGGAGGTGCAAGATCATTTTGAGGGGTTGGAAGATGAAACTGCCATTTTGGGAGCCCGGTATACGCAGCTGGAGGCTTGGGCGATGCGGGTGAGCCCGGAGTTACGAGCCGGTTTGGAGGATTATTTGACTACGATGCATTCGAGAGCCCTTTGCTCGTGCACGAGAGCGTTCTTCCCGTCGGACCTACTATCAGGGACAAACCTCCGGCTCTCATCAGTGATGTTATTATTGTGATGTTATTATTAATGTTTCATGTTTCAATCAAACTTGTTATTTTGTATGGTTGAATATTAATATTGTTAATTGTAATATGTATTTGTTTAGATCTTATTTGCTTACTATTACTAAGACAATGTTATTACTTATGTTTCATATTTCAATCAAACTTGTTATTTTGTATGGTTGGATTGAATATTAATATTGTTAATTGTAATATGTATTTGTTCTGCTTCTTTTGATCAAACTCTTATTTCCTACAGGATCTTGTTGCGGCGGCTCTTACTTTCTACCTCCGTCATCTGCTTCTCCAGGTACTCCTTTTACTTTGGGATGTCCCCGCCTCGCTTCCCCGATTTGGTACCCAGCGGGAGCCCCACCCCCCGTACTATTTTATACTTTTACGTATCAAGCAAGGCTTGCCCTATAGTGTTGTTGTTGTTGTTGTTCCTTGTGGTTGTTGTTCCCCACCGCTTCCCCACCGATTTGGTATTTGTTTTTTGTTAAATGTGACATATAACAAATGTGTCCACAACCCAGCAGAGCCCCCCGTAATGTCATGTTTGTTGTTCCCCCCGCCCCGCTGCCAAAAGTATTATTTATAGAGCAAAAGAAATGTAGATTTGGTTACGTACATGTGCTCGTGAATGCAAGTTCTATATTCTTGGTGGTGATTGCATTATGGATGTGCGTGAAGTGGTGACAATTTGCATGGCAATTCAATGTTTTGTTCACCGTATATTCATGGACCCAGTTTTTCACCTAATGAGACACTTAACGGTAGTTGTATAACCAATAAATAGGTCGGTTTACAATTTATAAAGCGTGTATTTGCATGGTAATTGTTGTAGCTAGAAGTCCATTTATAATTTCTTACCTTTTTGAAAGTAGGCAATTTACTAGTCTAGTTGAGCTGGAGCCAATTTACGTAGTAAGGATTCGGCTCATACCATTCGAGTTTCATTCGGGGGATTGGGGTTTCGGAACTTTCAATTATTCATCATTTTAATGACCGTGGTACCAAATATTTCTTGGTCTTTTCGAGTCTATTTCCCATTTTCATTTCTCTCATTTTGAAGGTATTTTGGATTTTTGGAAGGATCCAGGTGTACTTTCTTTTCTTTTCATTCTTTCTTATCGCATTTAATTTATTTCCCAGATTATTCAGGCTTCCCACTTTATCCTTTATTTTGAAACTCTAGATACCCTTCAAGATAAGAGCTTTCACTTGTTCGCTTGATCTAAATAAGCGTATCTCTCTGGAGTTGTCGCAAAGACGTAAACCTAAATAGATTTTTCCTAAGCTGTCTGTGATGTGTAAGAGATTAGTAGAGACACATGACCATTTATTTCTTCAATGTGTGGCTGCTTGGTTCTCTATGAAATCAACTTCTTCAAAAGTATTATTTATAGAGCAAAAAAATTGCTTGTTATTATAACATGTTATAAGACTTTATCCTTTTCAATTATTTTTCTCATGTTTATATATCAAAAAAATTATGTTCTTTGTTTGTTGTTTCTTTCTTTGTTATTGTTCTTATGTTCTTTGTTTCTTTATTCTGTTGCATTATTATTCTTTATTCTTTGTTGTTGTTGTTGTTGTTGTTGTTGTTTGCTGTTGCTGTTGTTATTCCTGTTCTTTATTCTTGTTTCTTATTCTTGTTTGTTATTCTTGTTGTTATTTATGTTGCTGCTGTTGTTTCTGTTGTTGTTGTTGTTGTTGTTGTTGTTGTTGTTGTTGTTGTTGTAGTTGTTGTTGTTGTTTCTAGGCATTTTATAGGTCTTATACATGATACATAAGACCTATAATAAATTTATAGGTCTTATACATATATTATAAGACTGTTTTTTTGGGTCCTTTACTTGGTTTATCCAATTTTTGTGCTATAATTGAATTGTCATATGACAGATATGCCGCCAAGGAAAAATTTATTACCAGGTGAGGGCTCGAACCCTAAAGGAAGAGGGTTGGCTAAACCAACCGCCAAATGGGGTAAAGAGAGATTGATCATAATATGGAATAATTATGGTCAACCAGTTGGTGGGGAAATGGCACAATTAGCTACTCAGATAGGAATTTTTGCTAAAAATGGGGAACATTTCCCATTAACTAGAGAGTGGTCTCAGATGGACCACGAGTGCATAACTAACGTATGGAATGACGTTCTGGTAAGTTGTAATCCATATTTCTTACATAAATCTCTAGTACGTAGTCAAAAGTCTTATGATTCTCTAACAATTGTTTTTTTTTTCTTTGTTGAATTGTGTATATAGGAAAATACAAATGCTCCTCCGGAGTATTACTCGGTTATGGTTCTTTCTCTCGCTAAAGCGTGGCGTGACTGGAAATACAATGTGAGACAAGCATATAATAAGTATTACTCAGTTATGACTTTGTTATGAATATTGACTCAGTTATGAATATTATTACTCAGTTGAAACAGTATTATAAGATGTATGAATCCGCCCAAGACGCATTGGCTCACCCACCCCGTGGGTGCGTTGCGGATCAATGGGCTGCACTTGTTGCGATGTGGGGTACGCCCAAGGCTCGGGTATATTTCAAATTAATCTCAATCTATTATCGTGAATGTCTTATATAAGTAGTCAAATTAATACTAATATTATCTTTTTTTTTTCCAGGAAATATCAGAAACAAATAAGTTGAATCGAGAAAAGCAATCGTGCCTGAATAGGACCGGAAAAACGTCCCATTCCAAAGTCATCAAAGAGGTTTGTCATCGTTCAATTTAGTTCTCAGTTGTCAATTCAATTAATGTTTCTTTTTGTATCGTATATAAATATATTTTTTTTTGGTCAAATGATTCTATTATAAATTGTAGAGAGGCGACAAGGGATTACCAACTGATCGCTTAAGCGTTTTCATACATACGCGCACGAGCAAAACACCCGCAGATCAAGAAACCACTCAAATGATTGTAAGTTAAAGCTTCAACATTTTCTGTTTCAGTTTTGTTATTCTATAGAATACTTTTTTCATTTCTAACTTCATTTTCATAATATTAATTAAAGTTAAAACATTTATATTGAACATGTTGTTTTTGTTACAGCAAACGCTTAATGATGCAGTTGAGGAGCTGCCAGAGGAGCAACAAAACTCTCCCGCGGCGCGTGAAAATATTTTTGTTGGTATGTTTGGCTCTGATGACCATGGGAGAGTTCGATGTATGGGAGGCGGTCTGAACAAAACTAAGGTGTTTGGTAAATCCCAACCTTCTCGAGCAGAAATTTGTAATGGAGGCGGTGGCGGGGTCGGAGCGAGATATGGAAAGACAACTTGAGGAGGAACGCCGAAAAAATGAGGAGGAACGCCAACGACTTCGGGAGCGCTACAACAACAACTTGATGAGGAACGCCTTAAGTTACAACAACAAATTGATGAATTGAAACGTTGTTGGATGGAACGACGTGGAAATGACGGTAATGAATAGGTGTTGTGGATTTTAGACATTGTGTATTTTGGATACATTCAACAACTAATAACTTTTTTGTATAATGGTTATTATGTCTGGATACATTCAACATTAATTGTGTTAATATGTAGATTGTAAATATTGATTGCATTTGTGTATTTTTGGTTATATTGTGTGTGTACAGGTTGAATTTGGTTTTTGTGAACGTATTTTTGGGGAAAATGAGTTATACAAAGCTGGGGAAAAAAAAAAATAGGATTATTTACGGCGGTGACTAAATCCGCCGTAGTATAAACCTAGGGACGACTCGTGCCCAAAGGGGGGACGAGGGAACCAGTAGGGGGTGTAAATGGGACGACTCGTGCCATGGTGGACGAGTCGTCCCTATTTAGTTATTTACGGCGGATATAGTAACCGCCGTATAAAATGGCCATGGACGACTCGTTGTCACGAGGGAACCTGGTGGGGGTGCAACTGGGACGACTCGTCACGGAGCGGACGACTCGTCTCTTATTTACGGCGGTTACACATTCCGCCGTATAAAGATCACTTAAATACGCCATTTTATACGTATGTATTCCATTTATATACAGCGGTGGTATATCCGCCGTATATAGTATATACGGCGGTTGTCCCGCCGTATATAGTATATACGGCGATGATTTATACGGGGATCTATTTACGGCGGCTAGTCCGCCGTAAATACTATATACGGCGGGGCGCGTATTATTTACGGCGGATTTTAACCGCCGTAAATAAGCCTGTTTCTTGTAGTGTAAATTGCATACAATTTTAAATTTTTTATCCAAAATAAAACAAAAACAAGATTAGTCCAAAACTAGGAACTAACCAACTATTAGACAACACTCTGAAGATTATTGTCTCATAAGTCATAACTAAGATATCACGAAAACAAAGACCCACATCATTACTGCTGAGCACACTGCACTCTCTGGCTTAACAACTTCTCTAGGTTGGGATTTGATGAGGAGTTGCCTGTTATCTAGATGAGTCAAGATAAATTGGGAGCCACATAATGCCTCAGTAAGGGTCAACGTGTGCTCAACAAATATGTCATCACCCTTTCGCTTGAACTTTGGGTGCTCTTTGTGTTGTAGTAAAAAGACTATGTCTCCAGTAAGAGTGTCAGGAGCTTCATCGGCTTCTCCTGGGAATGTAATTTTCTGTCCATTTTGCATACCCTTCTCCACAACCACTTTCAAGACCTTTTTCTCCTATACAACCTTTTCGCCCTTGCATTGTGGGCAGCGGTCCTTGTCATTGATAGTTTCTCTAGTACCCTTACATTGCAGGGTTTAGGGTTTAGGGTTTAGGGGTTAGGGGTTAGGGTTTAGGATTAATTAGTGTATAGTGTATAGTGTATAGGGTATAGTGTATAGTGTATAGGGTATAGGGTATAGGGTATAGTGTATAGGGTATAGGGTATAGGGTATAGTGTATAGTGTATAGTGTATAGGGTATAGGGTATAGGGTATAGGGTATAGTGTATAGGGTATAGGATATAGGGTATAGGGTATAATGTATAGTGTATAGTGTATAGTGTATATATAGGGTATTAGGTTTAGGGTTTAGAATTTATTTATTTTTTCAAAAGTAATATTTATTGACTCATATTTATTTTTTTGAGAGTAATTTAAAATAACTTTCATATTTTATATAAATAAAAATAATGATATTTATTAAATTAAAATTAATAAATATTTATGATTTATTTATTTTTTCAAAAATATCATAAATATTTATGATATTTTAATGTTTTTTAGTTTGTTATTTTGTTAATTAGTTCTAAAAATAAACAAAAATTACATTTTATTATCAGCAACGGAATATTTCCGTCGCTGATAAATAAAAATATATTAAATTATCAATAAATATTCCGTCGTTGTTTAATTAAAAACATTTAATTTCACCGTCGGAATATTTCCGACGCTGATAAATTAAAAAAAATTAATTATTCAGCGGCGGAAATATTCCGTCGGTGTAATATTTCAAAAAAAATAATAATAATTTAATTTCACCGTCGGAATATTTCCGACGCTGGTAAATAAAAAAATGATATATTTTCACCGGCGGAATAATTCCGTCGCTGATAAAGATTTAGCGGCGGAATAATCCGTCGGTAAATCAACCGCGAAAATAGTGGCGGTAATTAAACGAATATTCGAGGAATATTCGTTTTAGCGGCGGAATTAAATTCCGTCGCTAAATTTGACGCCAAAATAATTTCGACGCTAAAGCTTATATTCCGCCGCTATTTAGCGACGGAATGAATCCGTCGCTGATAATTCCGTCGCTAAACCACCTGTTTCTGGTAGTGTAGCAGTAAGATAACCAGGATTTTGAAAAGGAGTACCAGTCATTTTCAAAGGAGAAAAAGCTACAAAGTTGTTTTTTTGATGTAAGTGTTTGAAAAAGTGTTTGTTTCGAAAAGACACAAGATTACACGAGAAAAACTAAAGCGTTTCCCGGCAATGTAACCACTGATGACGCCACAACTTTTGGGGTCTCACTGAATAGGGATATCTGGCTTCTATGTGATGATTGTACTTAGAACACAATAAAGACAAGAAGCATCGTTAGAGATCAAGCCGGAGTTTAATACAGCTCAGGTTCTCGGGTGTGAAAGTAAGATATCTGAGGGTTTTATAACTGAGAATAAAACTTGAAATGTCTTAGTGTGTTGTGTGCTAGAGTTTAGACAATATGGTTTACAATGGTGATTTTTACACTTACCCTTATCCTTGGGGACAAGGGATAGTATATATAGTATAAGGGAACCGTTTGATGACGTCAACCCTGAGGAGATGCTTGTCTTTTGACCTAGTACACCTGTACGCGTCTGGTTGACTCGTACAATAAAGTGAGGATTATTATAGTGGGATGTCTTTGATTGGACAAGTACAGGGAAGCATGTGACAGTTGGTGCGGCACCTTACGCGCATGATAGCCTTAGCCACCATTTAATGGGATGGTGATAAGTATGTGCTTGATGTCAGAGTAGGTACGGCCCCTTGTCTGACTAGCCTTGAATTTAATCAGGATTCTAGTGAGAAAATCTGAAGTTTGGTATGAGACCGCGGAACATGGTCAACGCGGTTTTTGGATAATCATGATTATGACTGGTGCGATCATCTTGCTGACGATATTTGTGATCGCGGTTCTAATGCCCGCGATCATGAATATACCACATCATACTTGACATTTGGATTAAGTCGAGCTTAGGCCCGATATAAAAGGTACGGGCTCATCGTAACTTTATATCAATCTCTTATTATTGTTGCAGCATATTTGATGGACTCATGAGACCTTGAAGGGTTATCATTATCATTAATGTTTCGGCTGAAGGCTATAAGGATGACCTTGTGATTAGACTTTTTTTGGCCAATTGCCCGACAAATTAAAAGATTGAATTCCAAAATGAAATTCAAGTCCATATAATTTGGGAGGATAAAAACACAACTAAACTTCCATCTCCTTTTCTGTATTATCATAATTAAATTATGTAATCAAGATGTAATATCCATTATTCAACTGAGAAAATCTACATATATATATATATATATATATATATATATATATATATATATATATATATATGTATATATAGTAGATCGAGGAGACACCAGAAAGAACAAAAATGTTGTAGTCAATTACGAAAACTGATAAGAGAAAAAAGATCTCTCTTGGACATATACTCTTAACATGTCTCTTGGCTCTCCGGCCGCTTTCTACTTTCCCTCCAGTCGGCCTTTCCCTTGCAGATATAAGACTGATTGGCTAATTCTACGGTCTTACGTCCTTTTCTAATTCTACCTTTTTATCCAGCCGCATCAGCATAATCATTTCCCATATATATTATTTATTTATATTATAAATAAAGCCACATCATTCTTCATTAATAACATCAAATACTTTTGATTTTCTCCATTTTTTGTAAGATTTTTTTTTTTCAAGTTTAAATCTGTTGAATATATATGCTATGCTATGCTATGCTTTATAGTTATATATATGTGTATGTGTAATTTTTTATTTTATTTTTGAGAAATTAAATATGAAAGTTTTTACATAGTGCAAGTATGGTACAATAAGTTGAAAAAATTTCAAGTTTCAACCATGGCCTAACTGTCACTGTAACTTACTAGACACAAATTAAGACAGGCAAATTGAGCACCATCAAAAATATGAAAACCCTAGCTAATGTTCCCTTTCCTGTCTAATTGTGTCCTATGCTAGAAACCTAGTACAAGTCATAGAATTTGATGGATGAACAAAACATATTTTCCTAGGTTGTTGACTACAAGCTACGGTCCCTTTTCATTTCTAAATTTGGGATTCAATTATTTGTTTTTCAAGTCATTTTTCACGATCTAGGGGTGACTGATACGGGGTGGGTCGAGATCATTTTTTTTTGTTTCTAAATTTAGGTTCAATTATTTGATTAGGAGTAAGATTCTTTGGTATGTTTTTGAAAGTTTAGGTCATGCTGGTCTATGGTAGTACTACTACTATTGAAAATAGAAACAAATGTGAGCATGTTATTGTCTCCTCCTAGATTTGATTGATATTTTCAACCCTTCTTTTTATCAGAAATTTATGGAAGGAAAATAGTTTCCCTATGCTAAAAAATACTGTAAAAAATAAAAACTAATGGGAGAGGAAAATGTGGACTAGTTCTTTTTTATTTTCACCCCAATTGCCTCTTAGTGAAAAAGTAAATTATGTATATAAATCGGACTAGCTTTTTTGGCACAGTAGTTAAGAAAAAGTGAGGTAAAAGATAGTATTGTGAGTATAAAAATTAAAGAAGGAAAAAGAATGAGTGAGATGAATGGTAAATTGATTGATGTTGTGCGTATAAAAATAAAATAGGAGAGAGAATGAGTGTAAGAAATAGTGAAAATTATTCGTCAATATTTTGGATAATCCAATTTGAGTAGAAAAGGGAAATCAGTCTGAAAAGAGATCTTTATTGGACACATGGACCATGATTTTGATATAACTAGTACATGCCCGTGTTCAAGGACACGGTTTTTTTTTTTTTAATTTAAAAAAAAAATAAAAATTTTAAGGATAAAATGAGAAAGGAACAAAATAGTGAGGGCAAAATGGTAATTTCAACACTTGACACTATTCATAAAACTGTAGCACCTTCCCTCATTTATACTATAGATTTTGTACTTTGTGTAATTTATATTTCCTTGTCCTTTCCTTTGTTGCTATACTTAACTGCTAGTGACGCTTACTCCTCTGAGGAGGCCTTTTCCAATTAATGGTAGCTTTGATTTTGTTTCTTTATATCTTTTGTTGCTATCCTAAGTGATAACTACATGTGAACCTTAATTTGGAAGAGTTTGAAGAAACAATCTATAGTATAAAACAAACCTGCCTTTTGAACAGTATTGTAAACAGTAGCATTGACGAAATTTCCCATTTTGCTTTCACTGTTTTGTCCCTTTCACGTTTTAACCTCATAACTACCTATGTCGTACGACATGGGTGGCCTTTTTTTTTTTTGATATATAAAAAAAAAAAAACTCACGGGGCCTTGGACACGGGCATGTACTAGTTAGTTGATAATGTAGGAAATGATCCGGATCATCATTAATTAGTACATAAATAGGTTATAATTCAGCTACTATAACCTTAAACCATGAACACAAACGACTAGTCGAAATTGTCTACGACTAATAACCTCTGACGTGATGATGAGATATAGTGTTAAGTTTGTAGAAAACTGTATTTAAATGACTTAATCTCAAAATAGCCAAGATAACATTACCTTTTTACGTTGGCTGTTGTATGTTATATACTAGTACATATGCCCGTGTCCGAGGACACGGGTCTTTTTTTTTTTAATTAACATAAACATTATAGTTACAAATTATAGTGATGTATGAACATAAACATTATGCCCGTGTCCGAGGACACGTGGTATATTTTTTTTTTAATTTAAAAAGAAAAATTGAAAAAAGAAATTTTTAAAATTTCTTTTTACGTGAACAAACATGATTATTAATGGATAATGAATAAACTTATCCCCAATGAATACCGGTCCTAATTGCAACTTAATCTTTAGAAGAACATCATGCTTCAGTCAATTATCCCCAATAATCACTAAAACAAATACTTAATACACATGAAAGTAACCTCACATCCCTAATTTCACACGTTCTTCCCCTAGTATTTTCTTTTATGGTGATATACAAAAAGATCCCCTGCTAAGCACAGACTCTTTTCAGTAGGGGAAAGTGTTGCATTCACTACCCATAGGCCCCAAATCCACCAGGGTCAACAGAAGCACTCTTGTGTTATGTGTCGATATGCGTTAAGGTTAAGGTGGTCATAGTGCATAGACTCTGAATGTTGAATGAATTGGATATTTCTGAGGTAGAGTATTCTCTCCATTTTGTAAGCTGAAATTTCTTATGGTGTAACAAAAGCAACTCAAATGTGACCCTAGAAAGCAGAAGCCTAGAGACCTCAAAGGACTTCGAACCTCAAGACATAGTTCCATAATCATCAAAACCTTAGTAAGTTGCATTCCAAATTTAAGAGTAAAGCTTCATTGCTATTCTCTTTAAACCCCATTCACAGAAAATGACTCATAAGTTACAATACTCATTTGAAACTTATGTTCTAATGTGAACTTGCTAGGTCAGTAAACAATATCTCAAACAGTTACCTTCTGGAGAATGGACTCTTATAATGGGCAGGTGAAACACTAAAATACTTACGTTCCGCTCTCTGCATAGTCTCGTAATGGCAGACCCATAGACGAACTTCCTTCGTACCAAAAAAAAAAAAAAAAAAAAAAAAAAAAAAAACAGAGGAACTTCCCCTCCCTCCTCTCCCATCAAGCCGAATAGTCCTTCAGCAAATCTTTTACCTCTTAAGTTCATCCAGTTATAGATAATAAAATTTCATCCACTGAAAATCAGAAACTACAAAATAACTTCTATAAACAAAATCAAGTTGATCCACCAGAGAAAAAATAAAGCAATCAAAATCAAAATAGAACCTTTTGGTGTAATTGATTTGATCATTCCAAATCCCTCCTATAACGCACGGAAAACTAAACCCACTACAATAATTCATAAACAGTAGCAAGGACAAATAATTGAATTGAGAAATTACAGAAAAATCAAGAAGCAATTACTTGAAAAGGGGAAGAGAACAAACCAATTCAAATCTTCGGAAACCTAAACCCCAATTAACAACTTTGGTGGAATATCGCCTCATAGCTGAATCGATTGACAAAACCCTAGATATAAATTTCTTCGGCAGCAGAGAAACTGAAGCTGTCTGGAGATAACGTTAAATTTATACAGTATTTATTCTCCAGTTGAGAGTCCGGCGGCGTGTGTGATGTCGGAGATGGCGCCGGGGCGGCGGTCTAGTGTGCCGAAGTCCTGTCTCTCTCCCCCCGTCCTCTCTCTCTCTCCTCCCTTTTGAATTTCAAACTGAATGGGTATGTGTGTGTTGTTAATTCAAAAAATTTTTTTTTTTTTAAAGGAGGGCAAAATGGGAAAGAGATAAAAATTTGGGGGTAAAATGGTAAAATGGCGACTTGGAACTGTAGAGAGTACTGTTCAAAAGGGCACTCTAATTTATACTATAGATATAGTGGCGTTATGGGATCATTATCAATCCCTAAGATCGTGGAGTTGTTGTTGGCGTAACTGTTTGCGAGAATGTAGGAGACGGTTACAAGTGACGACGTGAGTAGACACACTTATTGGTAGGTCGAGATTGCTTAAATTATTGAGGACGACCTGAATTCATACCCTGGTTAAGCAGAGATATCACAAGTATGTGATCGTATGTCGGACGAAGATAAGTCGGGATAAATAAAGGTTGGACAATAATTTAGGTCGATTGATCTTAGCTGGTGGACCGATATGATTGGTGCTGCTTGGTAGACCCACTTCTTTGATTATACATTTGGGTTGATATGGACATTGAGTCATATGAATTGGGTATGATCCATTATTTTTATTTCGTTCATTAATAATTCTTGAATAAATATTCACTTCTTCCCCCCAAAAAGAAAAAAAAAAGAGGTTCATTTTAACATTTGAAATACGGATGTGTATCATTGATGTAGAATGAATCTACAAATAAAGCAAACGCAGCAGAAATAATTAAGCAAACCTTGAAAACCAAACAAGCGAACAAAAGGGATATGAATTACTCCTCGCAAAAGGACGTAACCCTCGTAATCAAACGAATAAGATTACGTTTCAAGCCAAGGAATGACTTCGTCTTCTTAGAAAAAGAAGAAAGAACCCTTGAAGAAAATAAGTTGTTTATTCTTCAAAAATTGTCTAATTTTCGGAATACAACTTTAGGCCTATTTTATAGTGCCCATAAAACATGAAAAACAATCTTAAACCTTCTAGAATTACTCCTAACCTATATGGTAACTAAATAGGACTCAAAAACTAGTAAATCTCCTCAAAATTTACTCTAAAATCACCTCTAATCATCCTATTAAAATAAATGACGAAAATAATAAATAAAATATAAACTAAAACAAATTAAATCCTAAAATACTAATTAAAATACAAAATAATTAATTTATTTGACTTTGTCAAATATTTCTTGAACCGGATTACATCATTCACCCCTTCTTGAAAAAGGATTCGTCCCGAATTCTCGTTCGATCTTTGAAACGAGCCCTTTCATCGAAACAAATATTTGGAATAAATCTTCATCTTTAACGTAGAAGGAATTGAAAGAACTTGAATTGATCCGTTCCAATGAAATAAATATTTGGAATAAATATTATCTTGAAGCACAAATATGGGCACACAAATATCTTCCGGAAATAAAATTATACCATCAATTCCATCCGTTCCATCCTTCTGATGATCGTCCTCCTCAACCACCCCATGATCAACCATAAGAAAATCATCAACAAAAATATTATCCCACACAAAATTTGATTTTGCAATAAACCAATTAATACTAACAACCTCATCCACCTTGGGCTCAACTAGGTCATGAACAGGGTTTATAATATTGGTATGAATATTATTATCACAAACCTGTATGACCTCGTCCTTTGCACACAGATCTTCAACAATAATCTCCTCTTCAACAGGATCTTCTTGGGCAGAAAAGTTGTCAATAACAAGGCGATTTTCTGCTCAAATAACATCCCTCTCCTCGCGAGCAGCCCGTTCGCCTCCGTTGTTGTTATTATGAAGATTCAAAACCTCCAACAATTGAGCATGGCGAGCTTCGTTACGTTCATCCATCCGCTTTATAGCAGCATTCAAAGCAGCCAATGCCGCATGGAGGTCAGCAGGACCGTCGTTAGCCATCGTCCAAGAATCTTCTAGCTTTGATACCAACTGATGTAGAATGAATCTACAAATAAAGCAAACGCAGCAGAAATAATTAAGCAAACCTTGAAAACCAAACAAGCGAACAAAAGGGATATGAATTACTCCTCGCAAAAGGACGTAACCCTCGTAATCAAACGAATAAGATTACGTTTCAAGCCAAGGAATGACTTCGTCTTCTTAGAAAAAGAAGAAAGAACCCTTGAAGAAAATAAGTTGTTTATTCTTCAAAAATTGTCTAATTTTCGGAATACAACTTTAGGCCTATTTTATAGTGCCCATAAAACATGAAAAACAATCCTAAACCTTCTAGAATTACTCCTAACATATATGGTAACTAAATAGGACTCAAAAACTAGTAAATCTCCTCAAAATCTACTCTAAAATCACCTCTAATCATCCTATTAAAATAAATGACGAAAATAATAAATAAAATATAAACTAAAACAAATTAAATCCTAAAATACTAATTAAAATACAAAATAATTAATATATTTAACTTTGTCAAATATTTCTTCAACCGAATTACATCAATCATGCACCTGAATTCAAATATGATAATGTTCATCTCTTATCGATTAGGCACCGGATAGGGGAAAACTTTCATGGAGCCTAAAATCATTTCACATGTTACCCGTCAGGATTCAGCAGTCAGTTTTTTGTACACTAATCCCTAAATAATTCTGAGGGGGCGTTTGGTTCGGTGGAAAAAAAAGTGAAGGAATGGAATTGTCAATGGAATGGAATTGTCAATGGAATTGGAATGGAAAAAAACTGGTCAACCCCCTCCGTTTGGTTGGCACGGAATGGAATGAAATTGTCATTCAATTCCTTGACAAATCATGTTTGGTTTGAAAATACAAATTATAGGAATGGAATGAAAGCATATAAAATGACCAATTTACCCTTTAAAAAAAAAAAAATTTGGAGGGGGGTGGGTGGGTGGGGGGGGTAGGTAGGGGGTATGCAAAATGAGTAAAAAAAAAAATTCGTGGGAGGTGGGGGGGGGGTGGGGGGGTGGGGGGGGGGTAGGGGGGGGGGGGGGAGGGTAGGCAAAAAAAATTCGTGGGGGTGGGGGGTGGGGAGGGTAGGCAAAAAAAAAAAAAAAAAAAAAAAAAAAATTTGTGGGGGGGGGTGGGGAGGGTAGGCAAAAAAAAAAAAAAAAAAAATTCGTGGGGGTGGGGGGGGTGGGGGGGGGGGGGAGAGGGTAGGCAAAAAAAAAAAAAAATTCGTGGGGTGGGGGGTGGGGGGTGGGGGTGGGGGTGGGGGTGGGCGTAGGGGTAGGGGTAGGGGTGGGTAGGGGGTAGGGGTATTTTGGTCAAAAAAAAAATTTTTTTTTTTCCTTTCCCAAAGGAAAAAACTTTTCCATCACTTTTAAAAAGGAATGTTGAATTCCATTATGGAATGGAATTATCCATTCCAATGGAAATTTTTTTTTAAAATGATTCATCCAAACATGGGAATGAAATGGAAAAAAGGAAATTTTCCATTCCATTCCCATATTTTCCTATGAACCAAACGCCACCTGAAAGGTCATTGCGGCTATAAAGTTCCAAACATTGAATCGTAGTATTAGTAATAGTTGTTTTGCCGCATTATTACAATATAAATATTGCCTTTACATATTTAATTATGTTTTTATTTAAAAATACATCAGCAAATGTCATATGGATAATTATTGGCAATGGCAAGACACAATGGTTACAAAGGAACAAAAAGGTACAGGGATTGCATTGACTCTAAGACTATCCTCAACAGTGACTCTGATTCAACTCGATCTCAAATAAAATATTAATTTTTCTTACTTTCATATACACAATCCCAACCTTATATAATTTATACTCTCATCAGTGACCCAACCCCAACCCAACTTTTTAATAAAATATTTATTTCTCTTTACTCCAACTTATCTAAAATACTTATCATTTTATTTTTTTTAAATAATGTATTAGTAATAATATTTCTAAAATTACCCGTACAATTATTAAAAATAATTACCCATACAATTATAAATTCATAATTTATAATTTACTTGATATATTTTTTATTTTATTATTTTATATAATTATCATTTTATTTTTTTATTTTATTATTTTATTATTTTATATAATATTAATTTTAAAAATATATTTATATAAAAACATGCCACCCAATTATTGGTTGACATGTGGCAAAAAGGAGAAAACAATCTGACCCAACTCTTGGGTCGGCTAATTGCCCGGGGCATGCAAAAAGGGTGACTTTCTATTTATTTTTATTTTTTTTGGGTTTTGTCTTATCTGGTGACCCTCCCATGAGGGTCACCGATGGCAGTAGTCTAAGAGATTGCTAGGGTTCACTAGTTTTATTTTTTTATATTTATAATCCAAATAAGCTCTAATTATAGTGATAGTTTTTAGCGACAGAAGGTGCGGCTCAAAATTGTATTCACTTGATGCATGACAACAATTTATTCAATTCCCCTCCTTGATGTTTAACTATTGATTATGATAAAAAAAAAAAAAAAAAAGGCGGGGGGGGTGTATGAATTGCACCATACTACCACCAAATTTACTCATAATTGCAATTTGGACTATATAGTACCAAAAGTTGCAATTTAGTACATTATATTTATACAAAGTTACAATTCGGGACAGTTTTGGATGAACGTTAAAGATAATGGACGGATGTTAACGAATGTAAACAAAATAGATGGAAATATTAACGATCTTTTTCAAAAATTGTATTGGTCACCCTCAAAACTCAATGATTATTCATTTGGCACTTCATATGCAAAAAAGTGAGCTGATGTAGAAATGTAGGGGTCAAAGTGTTGAAATTGAACTATTAACCTTTAGAATCTCTGAATATGAAGGGGTTAAGTTTAAAATTTTTAGGGCAAATTGCACCATACTGCCACAAAGTTTACCCAGAATTGCAATTTGGATCGTATAATACCAAAAGTTGCAATTTAGTACATTATATTCACACAAAATTGCAATCTAAGGCAATTTTGGACGACAGTTAAAAATGATGGACGGCGGTTAACAAATTTTAACGAAACTAATGAAAATGTTAACAATCTTATTTGAAAATTGCATTGGACACCCTCAAAATTCTATAATTGTTGATTTGTCACTATTCCATCATTATTTCTATAAAACACTCACACAAACTAAAAAATAATAAAAACTTATAATCATATATTTACAATAAATAATGAGTTTTCAAAAAAATGTAATTATAACTTTTAATGAATAATATAATAACTGTTTAAAAAATGATCTAATAATATATTATATTATCTTCTAAAAGAAAACTAGAATAATAAACTATTTATGCACTAATATTATATTATAATACATAATATTTAGTAAGTAATAAAAATTATAAAAAAAGTAAAAAGAAAAAAAGTATACTTTAAATGATTATAGTAACCCACCAATCAACTCTCACAATTTCTCATCTTCTCCCTTAACCTTAATACCAGTATCCCACATTAACCCTCAACCCTCTAAATTCTTTAACACATTAATTAATCAAACTACTCCATATCCAACCCTCCCTTCTCCCCTCCCATTTTGACAGTCTCTCCCCATGTCCTCTTCTTCTACAATTCCGGCAACTATTCTCCTTGCACCCTTGATATACCCTCCCCTCCCCTCCCCCACGTTACCACCCTTCGTTTTTGCTCCCATCCCCTCTGACACTTTATCCGTTGTCGCCTCTCTCCTTTCCTCCACGCCAGTGGTTCCTTCCCCTTCTCCACTACCCTCATTAAGGTAGTTTCCTCCCACCCCAAACCCACAACCATGACCGATCTCGTCCCACCCCTGTACGATGCCCAATCTCATCCAATAATTTCGATGAAAGTCACACCACTTCACCCCTTTCCTCCCTTTTTTCTTAAGCGAATTTTCACTCACTATTTCTCTCCCTCGTCTTTCCTCCCCGAATTTGAGTTTGAAATGCGATCCACAGTAAAGAATTTGAATTTGTTGAATCTGAATTTGGTAATTTTTTTTTAAATCTGAATTTGGTGCTATTTTTGCTAGGATTTGATTTTGAGTAATTTCTTTTCAAGATTGTTCTTTTTGGTTTGCTGAAACAATTGAGATGTGGGATGGGGTAATGTCTGTGGCTGTAGCTGTGGCAATTGTGGGGATTGAAGTGGTTTTGGTGTTAACGATGGTGGTAGCGGTGATGTCGTTGATAATGGTGATGGTAATAAGGTGGGGTGTAATGATGAATTTGTTTAAAATATAAATGAATTGCCTCTTTTTTTTTAATGGTGGCATGGTGGTGTTACTGTTGTAGGTAAATGTTGGCTTAACCCTTGTTGTGTGTTAATTTAATTAACGAAATCATGAAAAATGAAAAATTGTTTTGAAAAATGTTGTAGGGGTGTCCAATGCAATTTTCAAAGAAGATTGTTAACATTTTCATCAGTTTCGTTAACATTTGGTAACCGTCGTCCATCATTTTTAACTGTCGTCCAAAATTGTCTTAGATTGCAATTTTGTGTGAATATAATGTACTAAATTGCAACTTTTGGTACTATAGGACCCAAATTACAATTCATGGTAAACTTTGTGGTAGTATGGTGCATTTGCCCAAATTTTTAATCCTAAAATTCAATCTAATGATCTGGGAGAGAAGAAAAAAAATCCTAAGTTCTTTCTCCATCTCCTCCCACGCTGTACCCTCCCCTTCGACGCCCCCACCCTCCGTCCCCCCCTCCCCTCTGCCGCCCCCATCCTCCGTTACCCCTTCCCTCCCAATCTCTCTGGCACATTGCGTACGTCGCCTCTATGAAAGTAGTTCCCCCTAGTCCCTCCTCCATTGATTCCCCCCCCCCATTAATTCCGGTGAAAATTGTAATGTCACACTACTTCTCCCCTTCCGTCCTTCTCTTTCTTTCACGAATTTCGCACTTACTACTTCTATTCGTCCTCTTTCCTCCACGGATCTGAGTTTGAAACCAGATCCACATTCTTCTCTTCTTCATTTCTTTTCTAATCTGAATTTAAAAGGTTTATTCTTCAAATCTTGTCCTTTTTTTAGATTAGAAGTTGGAGTTTGGTCCAGTTTTTATAAATCTGATATTGCTCCAATTTTGCTTGGATCTGAATTTGATCCATTTTTTTACTGTGAATTTGATCTTTTTTAATTTGAATTTGGTTTTTTTTTTTTTTTTTTTTTTGTGACTCTGCATTTGTTTGCTGAATTTTTATGAGAGCGGTGATTGTAGTGTCCGTAGAGGCGAAGATGGGTGTGGATGTAGTGGGTGGCAATGGTGGGGATGGAAGTGGTGGTGGTTACTAATGTGGTGGAGTTAATGGTACTGGTGATGTTGATATTACAATGGTGCCGTGGTGGTATGCATTTTAATGGATTTAATAAATAACAAAAAAAAAAAAAGTCTCCTACTTTAGTTTTTATTTTTAGTGTTGAAAAATCATCATATTTAATAAATATTTAATAATCTTTCAAAAAGCAAATATTTAATAAAGTTTTTTTTAACAAATATTTAATAATCTTTCAAAAAAACAAATATTTGATAAAATTTAACTATTTAGAAATAAAAAAATATATACAACTAAACAAATATGTAAGTAAAATGTTGTTTGTTTGTTTTTTTTTTTCTTTTTTTTTTTAATTTGGATGACATAACTTTTTTTGAAAATGGGACGATATGATCAAAATTGTTAAAATTGTTGAAGTTTAGGGGTGATTATGCCATCTCTAACACTGCGCTATATCTTTGTGTCATCGTCAATTTGACGCAAAATTGAGTTCCAACAGCCACGCTAATGACTTCGCTATTTTGGCATCTAGGATTTGATGCATCAAATTTTGCACCAAATTTGATGCAGGTAAGTTTCTCTGCTATCTTCTTTTCCGTTTTCCTTTTCTTTTTTCTTCTTCTTTTTTCTTTTTCTTTTTCAAATGTTTGGATCTATAGTTTTGATTTGGATTTGGAAGAGTTAGATAATCATGTTTTTGCTCGATTGGTTCTATGAAATTCTTGCTTCGCTAGGTTGGCAAAAGGAGGCTAAGATCTTATTCTTAGGGCTCGATATTACTACTTCCTCATTAACCATTTTAAGAAAATATTATTTTTGAATAAATTTTGTACATTTATATTCATTTTGATTTTTGAGACAGAAATAGTATATATTTTTTAAATTAATATTTGTTATATTGTAATATTAAATTCTATTTTTATTTTAGAAAAACTATTCAATATATTTTTTAATTTAATATTTGTTATTTGTAATATTAAATTTTATTTTTAATTTTATTTGAGAAAAAACTATTAAATTTGTTTTTATTTGTATTGTTAATTATAAGTTAATTGTCTAGTTAAATATTTCTTCTTATATATTTGTATTTTAAATATATTTATTTCTATTTATTAATTGTCTTATTCAATTATTTCATTTTATAGCATAATATTTAATATAATGTAATTTAAATAATATTAAATATGATTAATAGAAAACATTTTAATTAAATGAAATAAAAAATAATATTCAGAGAATATTTTTATTTGATGTAAGATTTGAAGCAAGCAGTTGTAGATGGTGAAAAATATTTGGTGCTGAAATTGCATCATTTTAGTATTTTGGTGCAATTTATGCACCAAACTATTTGATATTACAAATAACAAATATTAAATTTTTGATGTAAGATTTGAAGCAAGCAGTTGTAGATGGTGAAAAATATTTGGATGGCATAACTTTTCTAAAAAAAGGGACGATATGTTCAAAATTGTTGAAGTTTAGGGGTGATTAGACCACTCTAACACTGCAATATATTTTTGTGTCATCGTCAATTTAACGCGAAATCGAGCTCCAACAGCGACGCTAATGAATTCGCTATTTTAGCGTCGAGGGTTTGATGCAAATGCATTTAAGTTCCCGCGCCATCTTCTTTTCTTTTTTCTTTCCTTTTTTCTTTTTCTTTTTCAATTGTTTGGATCTATAGTTTGATTTGGATGAATTAGATAACCATGTTTTTGCTCGATTGGTTCTAGTTCTAGCTTCGCTAGGTTTGTGGCAGAAGGAGGCTAAGATATTATTCTTAGGGCTCGATATTACTACTTCCTCATTAACCATTTTAAGAAAATATTATTTTTGAATAAATTTTGTACATTATATTCATTTTGAGATAAAAATAGTATATATTTTTTAAATTAATATTTGTTATTTGTAATATTAAATTCTATTTTTATTTGAGAAAAACTATTCAATGTATTTTTTAATTTTATATTAGTTATTGTAATATTAAATTTTATTTTTAATTTTATTTGAGAAAAACTATTAAATTTGTTTTTATTTGTATTTTTAATTATAAGTTAATTGTCTATTTAAATATTTCTTCTTATATATTTGTATTTTAAATATATTTATTTGTATTTATTAATTGTCTTATTTAATTATTTTGTTTTATAGCATAATATTTAATATAATGTAATTTGAATAATATTAAATATAAGTAATAGAAAACATTTTAATTGAATGAAATCAAAAAGAATATTATGAAAATATTCTTATTTGGTGTAAGATTTGAAACAAGCTGTTGGAGATTGTGGAAAATATTTAGTGCTGAAATTGCATCATTTTAGTGTTTTGGTACAATTTATGCACCAAACTGTTTGAGATGCCCTTAATGCAATTTCCAAAGAAGTTTGTTAACATTTTGTCGATTTCGTTAACTTTGTTAACATATGTCCATTATCTTTAACGTTCATCCAAAATTGCCCTGAATTGCAATTTTGTATGAACATATTGAACTAAATTGCAACTTTTGGTACTCTGCGACCAAATTACAATTTTGGGTAAACTTGATGGTAGTATTGTGCAATTTGCCCTAAAAAAATTATAAAAAATAATTATTCTAATAAATTTTATGAATTATTTTATGGTGTGTAATTTTCAAATTTTTGTAAAAATAATATTCTTATATTTTTCTGTCGAAAGCCAATCAAGATCACATTTATTATGAAAAAGAAAATGGATTAAAAAGAAAAAAACTCGGAATCAAAAAAAGGCTCACTTTGCTCAATGGACTGCTAGAAAACTTAACTTGGGCATCATTAGATTCATTGGAACATGAAGGCTAAAATACCGATAAACTTCTTCCCTTTATTTATTATGATACAAAACACTAATATTTGAAGGTAGATAATTTCAAACGATATTTTTCACTAGTTAACAAATTCGTGCTTTGACGTTGGACATCGTAAAAAAAAAAAAAAAAACTAACGTGCTTTTCAAATGCGAAATGATGAAACACCTAATATGTATTTCATTTTTCTCATTCAACGACCTACCTAATATACAACATGAACACACACACTAGTATATGTATATGTATGCAAACGTATACCAAGTATATATGGACCATTAGATATCTAAATCCACGACAGGAAAGTTGTTGTTGTTAAGATTGCAATAATCAGTTTGGGGAGTATCCTCCAGCAATTTGATGTTTCTTTTGGACCTAACAATCAATAAAGATAAATTAAATAATGATCTGTATCTGTACTAGTTTTCACAAGTCCCATTTGAGATATAACTTGAAAAATCTTTCCCACATTACTCCATAAAAGATTTTCTCCTGGAAACTCCAAACTTCAGTGGCCAGTTTTTTTATCATGTACGTAAATATATGTATAAAAATAAACCCATAATTCTAACTTACCAATTCCGGGAGGGCTTGATGAAGTTGAAGGTGGCGGTGGTTGCTGAACATCAAGGTGGTGACAGTCTGCTCCATAAAAGCCTACAAACCCAACAAAGATAACATTTTTTGTTGAGATATTAATACTCCCTAATAGCCTACAAACTCAAAGTTGACTCAAGTTAACATCCAAAAAAGTGGGGCTAACTTTCTGGGACGGCTGTATAACCATATGATGAAGAACACAACTTATATATAGTTTCAGGCTAGAGGTGAGAGAGTTACATTGTTTAAAACAAACAAAAGCTGGATTGTCTAGCAGGTTGTCTGAGCCCTCATTACACTGGCAATAATGTCCAGTTCCATTCACCACACAGTTTCCATCACCGCACCAAACCAGGTTACAAGCTGAACAAATCATTTTAGAAAATTAAAAATAAAGGTTTAGTTAATTAAATAGACATTCTAGCTTTATGCAGAACTAACATTAGTATTGTACATTTGGGGAAGGTTTAATAAATTGATGAGTGATGAATGAAAGGCTTACGGCTGGAGAAGTTGAGTGGCGGAATAGTAAAAATAGGCGGGCCTCCACAGGTAAAATTCAGCGTGCCTGCAATGGTATAGAAGAACTAACAAACTCATAAGCAGAAGAAACAAAAATCATAGAATATGCAAACTAGAATACAATGATGAATACCATACATTTTCAAACGTGTGTATTACTAACAAAGAGCATGCATGAGAGAGAGAGAGAGACTAACAGTTGGGAACAACACAAGAGGGGAAGGAGAGAGGACCAATCTGAATAGCCTTCCATCCGGGTTTGCATTCGCAGTGAAACAATATTCCAAGTAAATCTGGTACACATGTTCCTTCCCCACAGTCTACCTTTGTGCAAGCATCATCTGCACATGATATATACAACAATCAATGTGTTATAACCAAATACAATTAAATCAATCTGGACAAATAAAAAGCTGTATATTGTTGTTACCTCTAATGGTGTACGTTAAGTGATGATCATGATAATGGGAACTGGTTGTGGTACTGATGAAAAGGAGGGAGAAGAGAAAAAGACCAAGTTGGAGTGAGAAATGAGGAGTGAAAATTGCCATGATTTTAGGTGATTTGTTATAATTACTTTCTTTTTAGTAAGATTATATTTATAACATGTACAAGTGTGTGAGATGTCTAAGTTTGCTTCATTAATATATGGAAACTTTGGTAAGTTCACCCAATATGGAAAAAAACCTTGTATCACTCCCCAAATCCCAGCATACCAAAAATGTATGCCATCTTTTGTTCACCTATGTCGAATAGGGGCGGGATAAGCAATGTGAATGTGTAATAAAATGTCAAATATTTAGGAGCTTTCTATGTGTTTCATCTAGATTGTTGGCTGTCTTTGTCATACTATGAATATTGAAAGTGACGAAGTTGGTGAATTTGTTTTTTGTTTCCTCTTGATTGGGACACAAGTTTAATCTATTCAGACAATCTAAGTTCGAATCTCAAACTTCTAAGTTAAACAAAAAAGCAGGTCAATAATTGGATATTCTCATCAAGATCCAGGACACCCGGATTCGTTTCAGCGTTTATAATACCTTACATACGGTAAATATGTAGAAGTAATCACTTTCTAGACATAAAATTGGTTATATTGATGTGATAGTATTGGTACGAATGAACCATAGCCAGATGAATGGTTTGCCCAAAGAGAAAGTTTAAGCTCTTAGTAGTGTTAAGAAAAACTCTCAAAAGTTTAATGATTGTTAGCCATGAAAAAGACAGGGAAAACAGCAGGAAAGCATGAGGCCAAGCAACAGTTGATCCAGAAACACAAAGTCTTTAATACAGCCAATTACAAAACCAAAACTAAAACTCCGTAATAAACAAATTAGATGATTCCTTAAACATTTTCAAATCTCGTGTGTCAGACTGTATTGTGTGTGTGTGTGTGTGTGTGAGAGAGACCTGAACTCCGGTGGTCAAGCGTCAAAACTATCAACTTGCTGTTTCCAGGTAAGCCTAAACCAGATGTTGGTGGCGGTGAAAATGGCCCGGGCCTATATGGCAAACCTGCTACAATCTGCTCCAAATAGTCTGGAAAAGGCCCAAGAAACAACCAACTATAACGTGAAAGAAGTAACCAATAGCCACATAATGCAGCCTAATGTCCAAATGATTCAGCAATCCTTTAATGTCAGCATTTCCATGCCAAACCAAAAAAAAAAAAAAAAAAAACCACACCAAATGAGGTTACAAGCTACATAAAATGAGAACAACCTCATCTTGCTTTAATTACAATTCCTACAATGTTTGCGTAGTATCACCCTTAAATCAATGTCTCATTTTATTTCCAGGTGATAACTCAAATAGAAATGAAAACCCCATTTCACTCATAGGAATAATCACATGTCTCATGCAAGCTTTAAAAAAGGGCAAACTCCGGTGCGCCAAGCGCTCCCCGCCAAGCGGGAGTTGGGAGAGGGAACCATTTGCTAGAGCCTTCCCCTGACAACTGCCAAGAGGCTGTTCGTCAAGGTTCGAACCCGTGACCTTATGGTCTCATGCAAGCTTTATCTCCCAATAATTTGCTCATATTTGTATTCGGCTATGCAAAATAAAAAATTTATTACTTCAAAGACAGCTCATGACAAGAAAAATAAGAGTGACCAGCTAATCAAATTTATAAAATAGCATGCAAGAATGTTGGGTGATTGTGTATGTTGCTTGTGCACAGTATGAGAAGGAGAGAGACTCACATTTGGGTAAAACACAAGTGATGTCCCAATCTGTATCTGAGCCAATCGAGAATTCAGTCAAATTGACATGATCCCAAACCATTAGCCAAGCAATTTCCTTACTCACGTTCTAAATTAATTGGGACATGGATCATCGCCACCTGCATAACAAGGCACTAACCATCCATCATTAACAGCAGAATCCAAAAGCAAAATTGAAAGATATTTACCTTCTACAGCTGTATTGTGACCTTAATTCAGATCCACTGACAGGGTGAAGAGTGATGAGAGGAGCAATAGTTGTACAGAAACGAGGAAGGTACAATTCAAGTGTGCTTTTCCATCGTTTTCATTACTCGTGAAAGTAGCTACATAAAGAGAGAAGAATTTCTGCAGTAAAGAAATAGTAGGTGCAGGAAACATCACATTGGCATGCACAACACCTTAGAGATCTCCCTGCAAGAGTCTAACCAAAATGGCAAAATACAAAGTAAAAGAACTTCTAAATTCTGCCAGTTTTCTGTTGCTGACTCGTACTCGAACCGCCTGAGCAAATTTTTTCAACATAAGTATGTTCGACAATGTGAACAGGAGATCATCAAGTGAAGCACAGCGTTCATGCACCGGCTTGTAGACTGAAGCAGAAATATTCACTTACTATTGATGAAATCGCATGAATGTAAGTATTGCAACTCATGGTACATTTATGGTTACAGATACACAAGAACCCAAACAAAGAAAAAGCCTTTCAAAACTCTAAGGGCTCGTTTGGTAGGCCGATAGGATTAGCCTGTGTTAATAGTGTGTTAATAGTGGGGGATTATTAATCAGGGGATTAATAACACCACCCTTTTCTTGGGGATTAATATGAAGGGGTTAGAGGGGATAAGAGTGGATAAGAAGCTTATCCGAGTTGTACCCATGATTATTACTCCCATTGCATTTAGCCTACCAAACACCAAGATTATTGGACTAATAATCATATCCAACTCTAATCAGGCTACCAAACGACCCCTAAAAGGATAAATTACACAGGCATAAAATAGCAAGGCATGGAAAGAAAAACCCTACACTGATTAAAAAAAAATCGCAGTAACGAAATGAGGGCAAACTTTAGTTCACTCGATATCTTTTATGTAGATCCATATTCTGAAAACCACTTCTCGTGGCGTTCAATATCAGCGGCTGAAACACTGGGTTGAACCTTGGTTATCGCTTCTTCAAAGTCGCACATTGCAACAGGATCATTCGAGATCTCATCTTTGGACATGTTCTTAATCTCATCCCGCGTCTTGCCTGCAATTTTACGCCGCATCCCATTCAAGGAAGCATCCCGGCAAACATTTGTCAAGTCATCTCCACTGTATCCCTCTGTTCGACGTGCCACATCATCAATGTTCACATCAGCAGCTACCTGAAGTACATGATCACAGAAATGACAAGGATGATATGGCATGGCCATACTCAAAAAAGATACTCCCTCTGTCCCTAAATGAATGTCCAAATTCAAGAACTTTTTGTCCTAAAATGAATGTCTCTTTTTGCAAAAAAAAAAATCCCTGAACGATTTTTTACCAAAATTTTCTCTTTTCATTTTATTATCATAAAACTAAATGTTTAGGAAGTGGATAACAAGAATATTTATGAATCTTTGCCACTATAATGTACAAAAAAACACATGTTTTCATAGTGTCAAATGAAATTTGGACATTCAATTAGGAACGGAGGGAGTACAAAACAAGGGACTAAATCGGATCAATCGTATAGATAACAGTACGCCATTAGTAAAGGATATGGACTGGTTCAAAGCAATCCAGTCCAGATGCCATAAAGTACAGGAAAACATTATACAATTGACTTCAGAGTGGAGACTTATTATCACGGGTCGCGAGCATCATAGGCCAATCATTATTTCCAGGTAAAACAATGACAAATCAGTTTGTAAAGACGATTTACCTCAACAGTTTTCAAATTGATCTTAATAAGCTCCTTACGACTCTCAAAGTTTGGTAGTGGAATATATATTCGCTTCTCCAGCCGTCTCCTGCGTTCGATTAACAACCAAGATTCAACATCAAATTCTATATTTAAATGCAAAGGTACAAGGAGAAAGGAACCCGCATTAACAATCCTATAGATTGATAATCAAAAAGAAATAATACTGATGATAACAATATACTCCCACCGTCCCATAACAATGTGCACAAAATTAAGGGTGCACGGGAATTAAGGAGAGTGTGAGTGGGATAGTGGTTGTGAGTATTTACAAGTGGGGCCCACAATTAAGTGTGTTAGTATGACAAGTGGGGTAGGGAAATATAATAATAATAATAATAATAATCCATTTTAGGAAAGTGAGACTTGTCAATGGGACACCTAAAAGGGAAATTTGTGCACATTGATATGGAACGGAGGGAGTATGCGAGTCGACCTTAGTGCTTCATCTATATCCCATGGAAAATTTGTAGCTGCCAAGACCATCACTATTTTGCGACTGCCATCTTCATTGGTGGCTGTGTTGCTTACACCATCTACCTGAACTAATAATTCAGATTTGACCCTTCTCGATGATTCATTTTCTCCTGAACCCCTGAACAAAATAAATTATTCATGTATGAAAACTGATCCAACATGCACACATAAATCCCACTCGAAAGCATCCAACAATGGGCTTCCAGTTTAAAAGATATTTTGAGAACAAATTTTCAAATCAGATTCCAAGTAGTGGAAGTGCAGTGTGCACACAGACTTCAGAGAGGGGGGGAAGAGAGAGAAGTATAAGAAAATGCATGCCAATAATAGGTCCTTCAAAAACGAACCAAAATAGCAAGAAAATCATAAGCAGCTGAAAGAGACTATATATATATATAGAGAGAGAGTGAGAGATAGAGAGAGCGAGAGAGAATACATTCAAAATTGCGAAAGCAACACATGCATGCCAATAAAACAACGTAATAGAGAGAGACTAAGTGCTAGGAACATCTCGAGATCAACCAAATCATGGAAAAGGTATGCAAAGTCCGAATCACATGGCCATAACACACAAGGAAATACTCACCCACGGCATTGCAAAGAGAATCGATTTCATCAATAAAAATTGTGCTCGGAGCATAAGCTCTTGCAAGATCAAACAAGCACCGGACCATGCGCTCACTCTCTCCACGCCATTTGGAAGCCAATGTAGCAGAAGATACATTGAAAAATGTAGTGCCACATTTGGTTGCAACTGCTTTAGCAAGAAGTGTTTTCCCAGTACCAGGTGGACCAAACATAAGAACACCTTTCCAAGGTCTTCTTATTCCCTGAAAGATCCAATGCCATAAGTACCAGGAGAAGGAATTCATGTGAAGACACAGCTGAAAATTGCATGTGTATAAGTGTGTGTATGTGTGGACGTGCATGCAAGCAGTAAGCTATGTTAACTTGATGAGATAATCATGGCTTAAGTATGTGACTGAACGGGAAATCTAATAAAAGGATGTTCTCCACCAGGGGCGGGACCTACACTAAGGGATAAGGGGGCATTTGCCCCCATTGACTTTTGATTTTGTACCATATTAGTAACTACTAAATTTTGGAAATTTTGATTTCTACTATTAAAAATTGTATTTTACCCCCTTTTGATCAAGAAAAAATAGCACTGTATTATAATTTTGCCCCCCTTTAAACTAAATTTATATATTACTTTATAGCGCTCTAAACTAAAAATAATCTTGCCCCCCCCCTCAAAAAATTCCTGGTTCCACCACTGTTCTCCACGCCGTTTCCCAATGATAACAACACAACATCAATGACAAAAGTAACCAGTCATTCACTGCTAATTAGTATGAGCATGTTAACATGCTGTGTCAGACCTTTCATTTATTTTATAACATACGTGTGCCATTATTCATCACCTCCATAATATACCAGAAACTTTGTACTGATAAATGTCATATGATGCTAACTGCAACTATGCCTTGCTCAAAACCAGCTATGCTTAATCACCGTGAGTAAATCCCACGTACTTGGAAATATTCAGGCATCCATAAAGGAAGGACAATCATTATGGGAGGGAGTAACATAGTAAGATATTATATATGCAGGCATGCATAACCCTCTTTTTGAAATCAAGAATCAAATGTTTGTAGATCAATTACAGATCCATAAAACAACCATCACTTCTTTCATCCATTCAAGTTGGAACACTTGAGAATATCCCATTTGTATTTTTTAATTTGTTAGCTTTAGATATTGAACTTTCTACCTGCATTTCTTTTCAATATGAAATTGCATTTCAGTATTGTTCTGTTGATGGACAATTGGACATGTTCCAGCATGGCAGTGTATTTGGTTCGTGATTATAAGTTATGCTCTGGACCATGTTTGACCCCCGTTGAGAGTGACGAATGTCCGATAGTGTCCAGCACTCGCACACGGTCCTTTGTAGAGTATTGGTTTTTTGACATGTATAATGAAGACAACAGTGCAAATGATGTGTAGTTTGTTGAGTCTGGTTTATCTTATTTCTATAGTCATGATTTTTCTGTCTTCATATATGTGCTCTGGGTATTTCCTGCTATTATAATAACAATGTATTGTTATGAATTATAATATTAGGGTTTTGGGACTTGCTTTTATTTAATTATTGTTATTGTCAGAATGGAGACGCTGAAGAGGGAAAATCAAAACTTGGACAATATGAGGGACCTGATCAGGACCTGGCTGCAATGCTCGAAAGAGATGTCTTAGAAACCACCCCTGGAGTGAGATGGGACGATGTTGCAGGGCTGAGTGAAGCAAAAAGACTACTGGAGGAAGCTGTTGTCCTTCCTTTATGGATGCCTGAATATTTCCAAGTACGTGGGATTTACTCACGGTGATTAAGCATAGCTGGTTTTGAGCAAGGCATAGTTGCAGTTAGCATCATATGACATTTATCAGTACAAAGTTTCTGGTATATTATGGAGGTGATGAATAATGGCACACGTATGTTATAAAATAAATGAAAGGTCTGACACAGCATGTTAACATGCTCATACTAATTAGCAGTGAATGACTGGTTACTTTTGTCATTGATGTTGTGTTGTTATCATTGGGAAACGGCGTGGAGAACAGTGGTGGAACCAGGAATTTCTTGAGGGGGGGGCAAGATTATTTTTAGTTTAGAGCGCTATAAAGTAATATATAAATTTAGTTTAAAGGGGGGCAAAATTATAATACAGTGCTATTTTTTCTTGATCAAAAGGGGGTAAAATACAATTTTTAATAGTAGAAATCAAAATTTCCAAAATTTAGTAGTTACTAATATGGTACAAAATCAAAAGTCAATGGGGGCAAATGCCCCCTTATCCCTTAGTGTAGGTCCCGCCCCTGGTGGAGAACATCCTTTTATTAGATTTCCCGTTCAGTCACATACTTAAGCCATGATTATCTCATCAAGTTAACATAGCTTACTGCTTGCATGCACGTCCACACATACACACACTTATACACATGCAATTTTCAGCTGTGTCTTCACATGAATTCCTTCTCCTGGTACTTATGGCATTGGATCTTTCAGGGAATAAGAAGACCTTGGAAAGGTGTTCTTATGTTTGGTCCACCTGGTACTGGGAAAACACTTCTTGCTAAAGCAGTTGCAACCAAATGTGGCACTACATTTTTCAATGTATCTTCTGCTACATTGGCTTCCAAATGGCGTGGAGAGAGTGAGCGCATGGTCCGGTGCTTGTTTGATCTTGCAAGAGCTTATGCTCCGAGCACAATTTTTATTGATGAAATCGATTCTCTTTGCAATGCCGTGGGTGAGTATTTCCTTGTGTGTTATGGCCATGTGATTCGGACTTTGCATACCTTTTCCATGATTTGGTTGATCTCGAGATGTTCCTAGCACTTAGTCTCTCTCTATTACGTTGTTTTATTGGCATGCATGTGTTGCTTTCGCAATTTTGAATGTATTCTCTCTCTCTCTCTCTCTCTCTATCTCTCTCTCTCTCTCTCTATATATATATATAGTCTCTTTCATTGCTTATGATTTTCTTGCTATTTTGGTTCGTTTTGAAGGACCTATTATTGGCGTGCATTTTCTTATACTTCTCTCTCTTCCCCCTCTCTAAGTACGTGTGCACCGCACTTCCATTACTTGGAATCTGATTTGAAAATTTGTTCTCAAAATATCTTTTAAACTGGAAGCCCATTGTTGGATGCTTTCGAGTGGGATTTATGTGTGCATGTTGGATCAGTTTTCATACATGAATAATTTATTTTGTTCAGGGGTTCAGGAGAAAATGAATCACCGAGAAGGGTCAAATCTGAATTATTAGTTCGGGTAGATGGTGTAGCAACACGGCCGCGATGAAGATGGCGATGAAAATAGTGATGGTCTTGGCGGCTACAAATTTTCCATGGGATATAGATGAAGCACTAAGGTCGACTCGCATACTCCCTCCGTTCCATATCAATGTGCACAAATTTCCCTTTTAGGTGTCCCGTTGTGAGTCTCACTTTCCTAAAATGGATTATTATTATTATTATTATTATATTTCCCTACCCCTTGTCATACTAACACACTTAATTGTGGGCCCCACTTGTAAATACTCATGACATTTATCCCACTCAGCGCTCTCCTTAATTCCCCGCACCCTTAATTTTGTGCACATTGTTATCAGGACGGTGGGAGTATATTGTTATCATCAGTATTATTTCTTTTTGATTATCAATCTATAGGATTGTTAATGCGGGTTCCTTTCTCCTTGTACCTTTGCATTTAAATATAGAATTTGATGTTGAATCTTGGTTGTTAATCGAACGCAGGGAGGCAGTGGAGAAGCGAATATATATTCCACTACCAAACTTTGAGAGTCGTAAGGAGCTTATTAAGATCAATTTGAAAACTGTTGAGGTAAATCGTCTTTACAAACTGATTTGTCATTGTTTTACCTGGAAATAATGATTGGCCTATGATGCTCGCGACCCGTGATAATAAGTCTCCACTCTGAAGTCAATTGTATAATGTTTTCTGTACTTTATGGCATACGGGTGGATTGCTTTGAACCGATCCATATCCTTTACTAATGGCGTCTTTGTTATCTATACGATTGATCCGATTTAGTCCCTTGTTTTGTACTCCCTCCGTTCCTAATTGAATGTCCAAATTTCATTTGTGGCTATGAAAACATGTGTTTTTTTGTACATTATAGTGGCAAAGATTCATAAATATTCTTGTTATCCACTTCCTAAACATTTAGTTTTATGATAATAAAATGAAAAGAGAAAATTTTGGTAAAAAATCGTTCAGGGATTTTTTTTGCAAAAGAGACATTCATTTTAGGACAAAAAGTTCTTGAATTTGGACATTCATTTAGGGACGAGGGAGTATCTTTTTTGAGTATGGCCATGCCATATCATCCTTGTCATTTCTGTGATCATGTACTTCAGGTAGCTGCTGATGTGAACATTGATGATGTGGCACGTCGAACAGAGGGATACAGTGGAGATGACTTGACAAATGTTTGCCGGGATGCTTCCTTGAATGGGATGCGGCGTAAAATTTACTATAATCATTACATCAACTTACTTATACAGTTATACCATACAATTATATATTGAAAAATGTCATTTTAAAGGTGATTGCAAAAAAAAAAAAAAAAAAAACCCCGTTAATAAAAGGACAAAAAAATTGGGATTAAAATTATAAAAATAGACAGTCATTTTATGGAGGGTGGTGTAGTATCTTGATGAGAATTCGTTAAAATGCCCCCAATTTGTCGAGTTCCGACTCCCTAAAACTTGCATGCACTATTGTGCAGAGTCACTGACTCCCTAAAACCTGCATGCACTATTGTGTCCATGTGTCGGAACTGATGCTTCTAGCGCAAACTGGATTTCACTCAATTTATATCGTCTCCTAACAATTATATTCCGAAGTTCACCTTTTTCTAGTTTTACAACACCTAATAGAAAGAGTCTTCCATAGGCCATTCAGATTTTGACCATGATGATTATCAGTCAGAAAAAACTAATCCACTAATCTATTTACTTCTAAAATATTACAAGTATCTCTCAATCACATGATACTTCATAAATACTTTTCCTACTTTCATGGGCATGCTAGAGCTTTAGAGGATATCGAATAATACTAGCCAAAAGATTGATGGTAATCAAAACACTGACTAGTGTTCAGCTTTTATCTCCCACATCGATTTTCTGTGACAGACTCTAAATGAACCTTCCAGATTCCACTAAGAACATACTCCCTCCGTCCCGTCCGACTTAGGACGTTTTGCCATTTTGGGCGTCCCACCCGACTTAGGACGGCCCAAAATGGAAAGTTTATATTACTTTTATATTAAATGGGACCCACTTGTCATACTCACAACAAAAATCCCATCACTATTTATCCCACTCATTCTCTCTCCTATTTAATTTTTCACACTCACAACACATCCTCCACTCATTCTCTCTCCTAATATTATAATAGTATTCCTTAATCTCCGTGTCGGGAGTGAATGTCCTAAGTCGGACGGGACGGAGGGAGTATGTACTTAAAATTCTGTTTCTATCCTAAGACATGAATATGTGCTGTTAGAAAACATCTAACATTATACCTACAGTAGAACTACAAACAACTCACGAAAAGTGAAAGTTAAAGGGGGAGACTAATAAGTTTGTTCTTTTTACCTAGTTTAATTTCTAGACAACTGGCATGGACAAGTCCTAGCTTACTCTAACTCCACGCACTTGGAAAGGCTCACTACGGAAAGTCCAACACAGTGATTATTATAGAAAAAATCTAGTTAGTTCTCAACTCAACACGACCTTTGTCCCAAATACTTGGAGTTAGATGCATGAATTAATTTTGTTAAATCATTTCGATCTGCAAGACTTCCGGTTATGCCAGTATCACTAATATCCTATCCTAATTAGTACCATAATTTATCAATAGGCATTTATGAGGGTTATCAATGCAGGTCCTCCTTAGAACGGCATGGAATTTGTGGGCATAACTCTACCTCAAGAAATGGGACATCCCAAAAAGAAAATGTATGACACTTTTACTTAGTGCAGAGGGGTAGTAGCAAGAGATTTGAGATTTCCCTAGAAAATAAACTAATAACAAATAATGGTCTGCAAAACCATGCAAAGCAATATATAAGAATAGGAGTTGACTCTCTTAACAGAAAACTTACAACAGAATCTGCCTTGCTGGATTCGGTATTGGACTTCCCTAAGCCAGTGCTTTTTCTCACAGTAGTTGATGATCGAACTCCTGGGTTTGTCTTACTAGTCCCACCAGCCTTTTCTCCACGACCAGTTGGTCCTCCTCTTGTAGGAAGTCCCCTAGCCCAAGCTGCATCTTGTGGTGACTTACGCATACCCACTTGATCGGCTCTTCCTAATCTTCTATTTCCAGTATCTCGATTTGGTGGTCTCCACACATCAGGATCATCTATTCGAGCACCGGAAGAAGTTGGGTACTCATCCAACGATTGAAAAACGAATGATGACTTTGTGGAAATAGGAGAGGAAGACCGTCTACCCGTTGGAGTATCCTTTAAAGACCTCCTTTCTGAATCCAATTGCTTCGCAACCTCTGCCTCTTCTGATAGAGCTTTCTTCACATTCAGCCATTTTGAACGCATCAGGGGGTCATCAAGTGTGCTTAAATGCCTAGAAAAACAAACGATTTATCTTTACAAAAGAGCCAATATCAAAAATATAGAAATATTCGAAGGTACTAATTACTAAATACAGTAAATTTAGTGAAATGCAGGATAAAGTTCATCCATCTTAACATTTCCCACACAATGCATTTTCAAATTTAATCAAGTAAAAAGGCATGACAACAACTAGGGGTGGATTAAGTTTCCCCAACTAGGCTAACTAATTTTCTTCCCATTTGGCAACTCTTCCATCCATCTATCATGAACCAACAGCTCCTCAGCTCCGAGTAACCTTCTCTCACGTCACAGTAGACGTGTCCATTTTATAAACCGAACCGGCCAACCGGGAGGTTGAAAACCGGCCAAAACCGGTCAAAACCGGTCAACGGCGGTTAACCGGAACCGGCTAACCGAAACCGGTAATTGGCCGGTTCGGTTAAGGTTTGAAATTTTGAAAAACCGGCCAACCGCCGGTTAACCGCCGGTTTTTGGCTTGCTCGGCCGAGTCATATGAGTTGCTCGGCCGAGCATAACCTTCCAGTAGTGTTAATTTTCAATAACGGTCATGCTCAGCCGAGTCATATGAGTTGCTCGGCCGAGCAGAACGCCAGAACTCATTCCAACGGCTACTTTTTCAAACTAGCCGTTATGTTCACCACCACCACCACTACTACCAGTACCACCACCACCACTACTACCACTACTACTAGTACTACCACTCCTACTAGTCTACACCATCACCATCACCACCACCACCACTACCACCACCACTACTACCACCATCACTACTACCACCACCACCACTACTACTACTACCACTACTACTACTATCACCACTACTACTACCGCTACTACTACCACTCCTACCAATACCACTACTACCAGTCTACACCACCACCACCATCACCACCACCACCACTACTACTACCACTACTACTACTACTACCACCACCACTACTACCGCTACCACTACCACTACCACTCCTACCTCTACCACTCCTACCAATACCACTACTACTAGTCTACACCACCACCATCACCACCATCACCACCAACACCACTACTACTACCACTACTAGTCTACTACTACTACCACCACCACTACTACCGCTACCTACCACTACCACTACTACCGGTCTACATCACCACTATCACCATTCACCACCACCACAACTACTATTACCACTACTACTACTACCACCACTACTACCACTACCGCTACTACCACTACTACTACCACTCCTACCGGCTACCACTACCACTCCTATCAATACCACTAGGTCCACTACTACCAGCCTACCACCACCACTCCTACCAATACCCTCGTTGTAATTGTATTTTAATTAATAAAATTTAAGGGTACCGTCGCTTTTTTCTTTTATATACTTTCGTTTCTTTTAAAAAAGTTCAAGTTTTATTCTTTCAAAATTCATAACTTTTTTTATAAACCTTTTTTCAAAAAATGTATGTAGTAAACTTAAGTCTAAAATAGTCTTATTTATCCAAAAAAAAATTGAAAAAAATTAAAAGTTAACTTTTTTCAAAAAACCGTTAAATTTTATTTCTTTAAAAATTCATAACTTTTTTTATAAACCTTTTTGAAAAAAATGTATGTAGTAAACTTAAGTCTAAAATAGTCTTATTTATCCAAAAAAAAATTGAAAAAAATTAAAAGTTAACTTTTTTCAAAAAACCGTTAAAAAAATTAACTGAAAAATGATATGCTCGGCCGAGCAACACCAAAGACTCGGCCGAGCAACCCTCAACCCCTAAACCCTAAAAGGGTTGCTCGGCCGAGCGACACCAAAGACTCGGCCGAGCAACCCTCAAAACCCTAAACCCTAAAAGGGTTGCTCGGCCAAGCAACAACAAGGACTCGACCGAGCATATTCAAACCGTCAAACCGGAGGTTAACCGGATAACCGTGAAAACCGTGAAAACCGTAAACCGCCTAAACCGTAACCGGTTTAGCCGGTTAGGCGGTTCGGTTCCGGTTGGTGATTTGGGGGTTGAAAACCGGCGGTTATAAACCGGCTAACCGGCGGTTGGCCCAACCGGCCACGTCTACGTCACAGTTCAAATCTCCAATTCAACTTATCTCAAACTAGATTATCCCAGTCATGTGCTAAGACAATGTAACAGCCCTACAAAATGGAGGGGCATTCTGGTACTTTGGCAAGTCACGAGTAAGGGTAAGTTGGTAAAACGGGTTAACGTCTCACGTGAGGCACTCGTGAAAGGAGTGTGTTGGTCGCTGCCAATCAAAATAGGGCTGGAACGACAATTACGGAGACGGAGGATCGATCACAGATATAGAGCAGAGGAGGCATATTGATTCAGTGTGGATTGATTATTGTTATTTCCTTGCACTTAGTTAATTTTGCTTCGGTAGGAGTAGGAATAGTTCAAGTTAATTCCTGTAATTTCCGTTGCAGATGTGAACTTCATTGTTGTTATTCAATTCTGGAGTAATGCAATCCCTAGTTTGCCATTTTCCAGATTGTTTGGTTGTTACAAGTGGTATCAGAGCGGTCGATCCCTGGACCGCTTCTGTAATCACCATGGATGAGAATAGGTGGAAAGAGAAGAATATGCAGGAGAATTGGGATTTTTGACGGAGTGCAAATGGAGAAATGAACAGGAGTCCAAAGCAGAATTGGTGCAAACGGAGGGTTTCAACAAACAAATTCTCAAGGAGGATTTGGATTTGATTCAGCCAAGGGAGGAAGAAATGAACAATTGAACCTTGATTATTCACCCAGGTATAATCCTCCTCAAGCCTTATCCTACTCTGATGTATATACTCCATTTCAAACCTTACCCTATTCTGCTACAGCTAATTTCACACCGTCACACAACCCAAGTTTCCAAAGCCCATATGTTCATCTCTATAGCCAAAACAATCAGTACCCACAATACAATATCCAACCCAAAATCAAATTACAAACCCATACACTTATTACCCTCCCTCATTTGTCTCTAATACTTCAGAAACGCATAATTGATATCCTGATATGTCTATGAACCCTAAATTGATGGGAAATGATGGTGTTGGATGGGGTAATTTCAAGGAGGAAACAACCAATAACAATATCAGTAGAAATCAAAGTGGTGACGGTAGGGGGTTATGGATGATTCAGGAACAACAAAACAATACTAATCAGTTGATGGAAACGAGAACACCAACAAGCTTACTCGTAGCAAAGGGAGATAGTGCCTTTGTTGATGGTTATTTTCCATTGGGAGTCGGTCCACAAATCCTCCTCGAGCTTCCTAAGGATAGGAACGAGTTAGAAATGAGTGCATCTGCATTCCTTGAGAACTATTCAGACAAATACATTCGAGAAATACTTTGAGGAATTTCAGGTTATTCGATCTCAATTGGAGGCAATAGCCTTACATATGTGCGAAGAGCTGACTGAAGGTTTTTTCCTCGAATACTTCATAGCTGGATTGGAAGAAGAGAGCAAATCTTATGTGAAAAGGCTTGCACCTTCTACAGTTTACTGGGCTAGTGTTTATGTGAAGAAAGGTCACTTAGCAAAGAGGGAACAAATTGCAATAAGGCACCCAAACTGTTCGATAGATAGCCCAGGAGAAGAAATGGAGGGATTGATTGATTCAGTTAAAAAATTTGATGGGAACGAAATCCATGGTGTTGATGAATTGTCTGATCAAAACGAGAATACCAAAATTGCTGACATTACTGGTGTGGCTAAGGAGTTTGAAGAAATAGAGATAGCAGGTGACAAAACGGAGGAGAAAGGGACTCTGATGTTGCTTATGTGTTCCGGAATGGGTTGCCTACTACGTATGTGCAGAACGAAAGAGTTGAGGATACTTATAGGTTGTTTGAGTCGAATTTGTCCTTGGAGATCGTTTCGTGGGACTGTTTGATGGGTAGGTATGTGAAGAAGATGAGGTTATGTGATGCGAGTCATCTGTTTGATAGAAGGCAAGTGAAAGATATTTTAGAGAAGTCGATGATTTATGGTTATGTTCAGAATGGGGACTCGTTTTTTGGAAAAGAAGAAGGTCAAAATGAAGAGAAATATGTCTCAAAATGAGATAGATTGTGGTTTAGCAGACTTTAAAGGCTTTTATCAGAACTATACGTTCTCCTCTGATGATAAGTGTTTGACTGGGAGGAGATTCGGTGATTCATTGGTGCAGAGTGACATGAAGATATGGCCATTCAAGTTCATTCCTGGACTAGGTGACAAGCCAATTATCATTGTCAATTACAAAGGTGAGAAAAATCATTTCTCTACAGAAGAAATATTTTCCATTGTTCTAAACGAAATGAAAGAGATTGCTGAAGTAGTTGGTTCAAATATTCGTATTGGTAGTAGAGGTCTGAAGGTTCTGCACTTTGTTCTACTGTTAAATGAGGTTCAATTGTCTGTTATGGCTTTACATGGTGTTTCAATTAGTAACACCTTAGAGGTAAAGATCAGAGGCACGAGATATGAATTTCAGGCAAATTTAAAGGTGTTGACACTCGGAAGGTATGGTTTTATTATGAGGGTGAAATGGTTAAAGTCTCGCTGCCGTATTACCTTGGAATACAATGAGATGGAGATTACATGTTTTTTGGGAAGAAAAAGGTTAAGGTGAAGGGGGGATTATGGAATATATTTGCAGGTACCGTGGGGTGCATAATTTGGTTTGTGTGGAAAGGTGTGTTGCTCATGCGTGTCGGAAATGCATCAGTGAATCAAGGGAAAACACTTACGGTTTGCACATTATTATTAGCATAGTGCTAGTTAAACAGAAAGAAGCTTATAAAGACACAAAGATAAGGCCTGATGCTAATACTTTTCCTCATATTTTGTGGACTTGTGTGAGCATTTCAGATTCAGTTCAAGGAAATGAAGTTCATGTACTGAGATTTGGGTTCAGGTTGGATATCGGCATGGTTAATACTTTGACTACTATTTATGTGGTATATGGAGATGTCCCTAGTGCCAGAATAGTGTTTGATAAAGTGCGAAGGAGAGGTAGGATTTCTTGGAATGCCATGAAAATTGGGTGTGACTTGGCTTATGATCGAAATGGGATTCTAGTGCAAGGGAAATCACTGATGTTTGAATGTGGTCCAAGGTGTCGTTGTCCTCCTAGTTGTTGGAAACGTGTCAACCAAAAAGGGGTAAGAAACAGTTTGAAAGTCTTTATATTTAGAGGAACTGGTTGGGAGGTTCAGTTTTTGTATTTGATACAAGATAGTTCCCTTAGTTGCGAATATGCTGGAATTTCCACCAGAGATTTAGCTCAACTTTTTTCCATGAATGGTGATCCTTTAGCATATCTCTATCAGTTTGGTGAGCGACGGAAGAATGGGGAGAATATGTCAAGGAGAAGTATTGCTTGTTATTTAGGCCACAATCTTTGTCTTAATGTTCAGGTGCAATTGGTGTATGGATCAGCTGAGGTCACAACGCATTCGAAACAACCTTGTTCAGAAATAGGCTTGCCCACTTCAAATTTGTGCTCGCACAAGATTTCAATCAGTTTCTTGCTAACAAGGTTATTGTTTCTACCACCTTGCCACATTTTCTTGGGGGGGAGGAAAATACTTTCTGAAGAATGCAGCAAGCATGTATTTGTGGCCTTCTACTTGTAGCCTTGAGGACAAGGCTATTGTAACAGCCCTACAAAATGGAGGGGCATTCTGGTACTTTGGCAAGTCGCAAGTGAGAGTAAGTTGGTAAAAAGAGTTAACGTCTCACGTGAGGCGCTCGTGAAAGGAATGGGACGCGTGTGTTGTTCGCTGCCAATCAAAATATGGCTGGAACGACAATTACGGAGACGGAGGATCGATCACAAATATAGAGCAGAGGAGGCGTATTGATTCAGTGTGGATTGATTATTGTTATTTCCTTGTTCTTAGTTAATTTTGCTTTGGTAGGAGTAGGAATAGTTCAAGTTAATTCTTGTAATTTCCGTTGCAAATGTGAACTTCGTTGTTGTTATTCAATTCTGGAGTAATGCAATCCCTAGTTTGCCATTGTCCAGATTGTTTGGCTGTTACAGACAAATCCAAATGCTATTGCAGAACCGAATACTACAGTAATCAGATAACTACTTGTTAGTGTTAGTACCAGTGTTGGCATTGGTGTTGTCACACTAATGTTGCCTCATGTGTTGCCATCGTGCTGGCAGTTTAAAATGAAGATAGTTACTACTTCCTCTGTCCCACTTCAAGAGTCCTACTTTCCCTTTTGGTCCGTCCCAGACTAAGAGTCCCATTTCATAAATGGCAAATTTTGAACAGTGTTTCGGACATTTATACCCTTATAATGTAAATATATTTACAAAAAAAAACCATTCATTATGCCCTTATAATGTTAAGATATTTACAAAAAAAGCAATCAAAAAAAGGTTTTATCATAAGGGGCCGTTTGGTTGATGTCATTTGGTCATTCCATGAGGGAATTGGAATGGTCAATTCCATTAACCATTTCCTTTGGTGTGTTTGTTTTACAATTTTCATGGCAATGGAATGATGAATTCCATCAAATGAAGGAATTGGTCATTCCTTCCAAATATGGGAGGAATGGTCAATTCCTTAGGGAATGAAAAAAAAAATTGACCAAAATACCCCCACCCCCTACCTACCCCCCCCCAATCCAGCCCCCACCCCACCCCCCATCCAAATTTCTACCCCCATCCAAATTTCAACCCCACACGAAATTTTTTTTTTTTTTTTGTATACCCCGCCCTACCCCCCATCCAGCCCCTCCCTATCCCCCCCACCCCCCACGAAAAAAAAAATTAAAAAAAAAAAACTTGCCTACCTTCCCCCCATCCAGCCCCTGCCCTATCCCCCCCCCACCCCCTCCCCACACGAAAAAAAAAAATTTTAAAAAACCCTGCCTACCTTCCCCCATCCAAATTTCCCCTCGCCCTACCCCCTCCCCCACCCCCACGAAAAAAAAAAATTAAAAAAGACCCCTGCCTACCCCCGCCATCCAGCCTCTGCCCTACCCCATTTACTCATTTTGCATACCCCTTACCTACCCCACCCCCCACCCCCTACCCCACCCCCACGAAAAAAAATATTTTTACTCATTTTGCATACCCCTACCTACCCCACCCACCCCACCCCCTACACCCCCCAAAATATTTTTTAAGAAAAAAGGGTAAATTGGTCATTTTATATGTTTTCGTTCCATTCCTATAATTTGTATTTTCAAACCAAACATGATTTGTCAAGGAATTGAATGACAATTTCATTCCATTCCGTGCCAACCAAACGGAGGGTTTGACCAATTTTTTTTCATTCCAATTCCTTCATGAATTCCATTCCATTGACCATTCCATTCCTTCACTTTTTTTCCACCGAACCAAACGGCCCCTAAATGTTTTAACTTTTACATTCTCTCTCCTCTAATCTTCTACCCACTTGCAATTCTTTATTCAATTTTTAAAAATTTTCTTAAGAAGCATGAAATACTACCCTAGGACATTAAAGTGGGACAGAGGGAGTACATGTTATTCATAAATTACAAAGTGATTGTTAATTATTTTCATGTTTGTTGTTAGTGTGCTAGAAATGTGTTTGAACAAGTCCTAGTAGTTGTACAAAACGTGACAATTGAGTAAGAAAAAGGAAGTTACACATAAATCCTTATTTATGTGTAAAAGTGAAGATCAAGTAAAGTTAGTTAAAGTCTTATCTACATGCAGGGACCGAAGAGATAATGTGTACAAGGCTGAAGAAGCACGGGTGTACAAGCAATGAAGTAAGGGCTGATCAAGTCTCCCTACAATCAAGGAAGTTGGAGGTAAAAGTGAAAAGGTGGTTCCACTTCTCTCACATGGCTGAAATCTGGCGAGATTGAGTAGGCTCCAAGTTCAACAAGCCTGTATAAGTTAGAACACAGTCTCGTAGTGTTGTTCCATGTATTGGCAACACCCAGCTCTCATTCTTTGAGTGTTTCTGTATGTGAGATAAAGTGTTCATATATAGAGTGTGTTCTATAGTAGTCGTTCCATTATGCTTTTGATGTAAAATCATTAGGGAACTTTTCGACCTTATAACTAAAGCATATTTATAAGAAAGGTATTCGCATTCGGGCACCCTCAAGTTATATTTATATAACTTGAGAAAATCTACTCTCTTGCTTGCTTTAAACTTTCGCTGCAAAACATTTTCAAAACTAATTATTTTCAGTTTGTTGAATTGGTGTCAAACAGTGTTATCTTAAGTGTTGTCAATACTATTGATAACACACAATTTGTTTTTCTTCTTTCTTAAGCCAAGCCATTGACAACTTCAATTGGTATCAGAGTCGGCACTTGATTACACTAAGTGTTCGATCCTTGTTGTCATGGCTTTGGACCTTGCTAATCCAACTCTAGGAAGACTTTCTGCTCTTAATGCATATTTTAAAATTCTCTTGAGTTTGTGCATCAAATTAATTGATGTTTGGGCATCGAGTTCTATTACTAAAGTCCCTCCTATAGGAAATTCAGTTAGGTCAGCCCTATATCTAACCAAGTTGGGTCTCAAACAAATCGAGTTCGGTCATACATGTTCGGGTTTGAGATTCTATGTTAACAATTGTGCTAATACCTCGAGAAAGGTTGGTAAAAAGTTGTGGGTATTCCTTAGTAACGAAGAGGAAATAGGGGCTGAAGAACTTGACCACTTGGCTATGATAGCCACTGTATGGGAGCATACAATGTCAGATTCTGACGGTGTTGAGTCAAGCGTTGTTCAGTAGTACGAGACAACACCTGAAGCAACACTGAGCAGGAGGTATAATTCATTAAGCTTTTCTAACACATTTTGCTTTCATGGTTCTGCTAATATTGATACAGGAGTCTAAATGAGGAGGATTTAAGCAAGGATGAGCTCATTGAAGGGTTGAAAGATCTCTACGAGGTGTCTCTACAAAACTTGAAGAACGAGCACAAGATGGTAGTGATCTTAAGCAAGGATATTCATGAGCTACAAGGCTCTTTAACTCGGCTAAATGTGCAATTAACAAAGAAAAATGGGGAGCTTGACAAGGTCAAGTGCAAATTGAAGCTAGTCGAGGCCACTTTCGAGAAACTCAACAAGGGGTATTCGAAATTGAATGAGATACTCAACATGAGTAAGCCTCTCAAAGCAGGTATTGGATTCCAAGACTCACTTGATAAAATCACTTCTACCTTGATAAACGAGGAAACTAAAATGAGTTTTGTAAAAGAACATGAAAAAAGAGAAAGGTAGTTCATCTAGTGAGATTTCTGACCATCCATGTGTGTGAATATTGTCACATTGCTGGACATTACAAATCTGAATGTTTTACTTTTCAAAAGAAAAAGTCCAGTTCTCAGGTGTTGCCAAACTTTCAAGACAACACACGAGACAACACAGGTGGTCAGAAATACAAAAATTCAAAAAAGAAAACTTGGTGTCCTAAAACAAATGTGAAATGCAATGTTGTTTATACTACTTTGAGGACTAATATTTTAGGTTCATTGTACTTTGATAGTAGTTGTTCTCGCCATACGACGGGAACAAAAATATTCTTGAAAGAATATGAACCTATTCAAGGAGGATATGTGTCTTATGGAGGTGGAGGAAAGAGCAAGATACTAGGGAAAGGAACACATGATGTTGCCGAATTCCCTGCCTTAAAGAATGTCTTGCACGTTGATGGCTTGGGGGCTAATTTGATTAGCATTAGCCAATTGTGTGATGACAACTTAGAGGTAAAATTTAAAAAGAAAACTTGTGAAGTTTTATATCATACTAACACTTGTGTTATGACAGAAACTAGATCAAATGACAATTGCTATCTTGTTGGTGAACAACAAGTATGCAATTCAACCAAGGTTGATGACACTTTTGTGGCATCAAAAATTGGGACATCTCCATTACAAAAATTTAGAGTAACTTTTTAGGTTTGATGCTATTAAAGGAATTCTCAAACTGAATTTTAAAAATATATTTGTGTGTAGGGATTGCCTTAAAAGTAAATAAACCCGTGTTACCTACAGTGTTGCCCAACACCAATAGTAACACTTTGGAACAACACATTGTTTTCAACTTTTGCACACGGACTTGATGGGTCCAATTGAGGTAAATAGCATAGGAGTTAAGAGGTATTCTTATGTCATTGTGGATGATTTTTCTAGATTTACTTGGATCTATTTTTTTTAAAAAAAAATCTGAAACTTTTGATAAGTTTAAATTCTTACATTCCGAAATCAAAAACATGTTTTGCTCACCTATTTTTCGTATAAGATCTAATCATGGAACAGAATTTGATAATGTTTCATTTTCTATTTTTTTGTTAGAAAAAGGGAATTCACCATGAATTTTCGACCTCTAAAATGTTCCAACAAAATCGGGTGGCCGAAAAGAAAAATAGGATCTTGCTAAAAATGGCCCGTGTCATGATGTTTTTCAAAAGTATTTCGAAAAGATTTTGGGCTGAAGCGTAACACGGCTTGTCACATTTCTAATAGAGTTTTTCTAAGACTTGGTACAACAATGACAGCCTATGAGATTTTGAATGGGAGAAACCTAATGCTCATTACTTCCATGTTTTTTGGTGTGTGTTTCATATTGAATGATCGAAATCATTTAGGTAAGTTTAACTCTAAGAGTGACAAGGCCATTTTTCTTAAATATTCTCAAATTGTTTTGCATTTCGTGTGTATAATTTGAGATTGAGAATCATTCAAGAGTATGCAAATATTTTGTTTGATGATTTGGTTAACATTGCAGGTGAACCATTTGTAGACACTCCTATAATATGGTTTGAACAACTTGAAGAAGCTGCTTGAGAAAGTGTTACCTCAAATGTTGGTCCATGTGTTGAGTCTGGTATTGGACCAAGTATTGCCATTGATACGACAACACTAGAGAACACCAGAAATCAGTCCAAGTGCATAAAATGAAAATGATGAAAACTCCAATGGAGTTAAAGATCCAGTTAGTAGGGATCCCCCTTTGAGAATTCAAAAGAATCATCCTATAAGTCAAGTGATCGGGGAATTGAACAATGGTATACAAACAAGACATAAGAAACCGGTAAATTATCGAGACATGGTAAAATATGTTAGGTAAATCACTCTTGTTTTGTAGCTAAACTTGAATCTAAAAGGGTTGTTAATGAATTAAAAGATGATTTTGTGATTCAAGTTATTAACCATGAGAGATTTTCTAGCTTGAAAAAATCTCTTGGTCTTTGTTTCGTTTAAAATTCCTGGATTATTTTGTTGTATATTATGTTTCACTAATTTTTGTTTTTTTATATTTTTTTATTTAAAAAAAAAACTCAATTTAATCTGCTGTCACGAAGTGTTGTCATTGGTGTTACCAACACTTACAGCAATACTATGTAATAAAAAAAATCTTTATTTTTTTAATGTGGCACTTGCTTACCTTTTTGTTCTATTATGGGTGTACACGTAGGATAACACATCAATAAGTTCCCCTTTTTGTGCTTAAACTGAAAAAGTTACTAATCATGTGGTTGATATTTAATAGGCAAATATTATTTGAAATACTGCTAAAAGTAACTCGGGGCACGACGTTCGCTTCGACGATACTTCATTGCCAAACGGGAGTATAATGTATTGGTTTTATACTTAGTATTAGTGGACACGGAGCTCAAGCTACTACAAACAGACTTAATCAAAGATATAAAACTTAATATATATAGCTTTACACTTTAATAAAAGCTCGGGATATTAGTTTTAAACTAAGTATTATGGACACGGAGCTCAAGCTACTACAGTATACCCTAATTGAAAGGTATAAAACTTAATATATATAGCTTTACACTTTAATAAAAAACTCGGGGCACGGAGCTCGCTACTACGATGCTTTCTTGTATATAAAATGAGTGTAAAGTTTGCTTAAAAATTGCCCAAGTATTGATAATTAAAATTTCATATATTTTGATAAATATCAAGGGAATCTTATTCAATTGTGTTGTCTTATGTGTTGCCCAACATTGCTAGCAACACATTAGTATGTGCTACATTTATTTTTTCTTTCTTTTTATTTTCAGATTTTCATTAATTAAATTTTGAATTTCAAAAAGTCTACTTTCATAGATTTAGAGTTTGTGAAATCAAAAGGTTTTTAACAAAAACCCCTAAATTTTACTTTGCTAGAAGTACTTAAGAACTTTCTATGATTTTGAAAGCTCAAATTAATTTGAACTTGATTCTCAAAATCCAAAATTTTCGAATTTTCTTTAATTACTTTTAGCTTTAATATTTTTTTTCATAATTAACATAAAAAAAATTACAATGTGGCCAGATTTCATGTGAATGGTTGGGATAGGGTAGTTTCTCTTTTTATTTAGAGTTTGTTTAAAAAATTTATTAATAAAAAAAGGTTTGTAAAATTAAAGAGATAATAGTCAAGTGGATTGTTTCAAATCAAAATCTAATCAATCCTTTATTTCAATCCTACCTCCCTTAGTTAACTCCTCTTCACCGCCAACTTCTCTCCACCGTCACTCTCTCGTCTTCTTCTCTCTCTAAAACAACCGTTCAAATTCATGTTCATTCTTCCCAAATTCTTCACTGGCTAGCCCTTCAAACAACTCTCAAAATCCATCACCCATGGACATTTCCCTAATAGCTCCATCCAGTGTTGCGTCCAGTGTTGTCATCCCCATTGAGACATTACATGCGACAACACTGTCAGCAATACCAACCCTTAATTTTGTTGTGATGAATCCTCCTCCCACTCCTGTTTCAATGGCCCTTCCTGAAATTCCTCAACCTCAAGAGCTCAAATTAGCTCCCCCAAAGAAGATCAGGAAGAGAAAATATGTGGACGCTCCTTCTAAGACTCAATCTTCTAGTCGGCGTCAATCAGAGAGGAGAGAGGCTCAAGACCTTGTCAAGGCCAAGAGGTGCAGCTTCAAACACTCCTGATGACCAAGTTGAAATAGTTGATGAAGAATCAAGCGCCTTACTTAAGGTATCTTCTGAAGAGGGCTTGGATGAAAACTACAAGGTAGGTAAGGAGCAGTCATCCACCTCAGATGATGAAGTTTTGTTAGGATGATTTTGAAGAACCCCTAGCTAAAGTCCAGGAGAGATTGATCAAGAAGCAAAGACTCCAATGAACTGTTGTCTCAAGTGTTGCCAAGGCAGAGACAACATCAGCCACAACACCTGCATCAACAGCCACAGCACATGCAACCACATCAATCACCACGCCTGTAGCAACACTAGAGGTATCACCTACTCTTTCTCAAGACTCTAGGAATGAACATCGTTTGGGTTTTATAAACTTGCCTTTTTGTCCGAAGAAATCTTTCGTGAGCCTAACTTAGATAAATGGGTACAAGACTCTGAAAAGAGAATTCTTAATGAAAGGAGCATTGATATTAATAAGTTCAAAACCTATGGCATTTACCAGTTTCTTGAGGATAGACGATTTTTACCTACTGTGACAAAGGTTTCTAAGTATGTTGAAAGTGTGGCGAGAAACTTCTAAGCCCATCTTCATGAAGACAGAGATGATAGGAATACACCTTGTTATGGGAAAATATTTGTGAGAGGTACCATCTATGATTTTAACCCTTCAGTGATTAATAGAACCTACGGCCTATGTTACCCGGATTCTTCAAATATGTTGAAGTACCCGTGTCCGATACGTATCGTGTCCGACAAGACACCCCGACACCCGCATTTTCATTCGGATACGACAAGAAAAATTAAAAAGAATTCATTTATAAAAAATTTACAAGTTTTAATGTTGTTTTACTTAATTATACATTATATCGTAGCAAAAAAAAATGAGTTGACTTCATTTACAAGTAAAGTATATAAATAGACTCAATATATTTTGTTATTAACGTATCCCCGTACCCGTATCATAATTTTAGGACAGTATTCCCGTGTCCAATTTTTTGAGGAAAAATGAATCCGACACTAGGATCCGTACCCGTGTCGGATACCCGATCCCGAGTCCAGGTAACATAGCCTACGGCCTTCCCAACGTGGCTGATGAGAGTGTGGCTATTGAGCCTAATACCTTAGCCAACTACCTTACCTAAGGAAGAACGAGCGCAGGAGTGATCACTTTAGGGCAGCCAACTTACCTCTTCATTTTGTGTTCTCCATAGTTGCGAAAGGCTAGCGCCTCTTTCGCCCGCCTCGCCGTTTTGGCACCTTTAGAGGTCGACCGCCTTTTGGTTTTATGGCGGGCTGTTGTGCGCCTTTTAGGCCAGGCGAGGTGTTTCTTGGTTATGGTGAGAGGCGTGAGGAGTCCGCCTTTGTTAAAAGACATAATAGACGTATGTGTAGTGTTAAGTTAGGTCATTTTGTAATTTTAGTTTCAATAATTTAACTTACCCAACGCGTTTGGGGATAATATGGAGTAAAGATAGCTTTGGCGTACGAGAAAGAAAGATATCCATAATTTCTCTCGAGCGATCAAAAGAAATTAAGTGTAATAAATAACAAATTAGAACGACGATAAAGGAGTTGGACAAAAACACCACAAATAGCTTGCTTTATTCAAATTTTTATAGGGAGGTTTGCAAATTTTAATATGTTTACTAATTTAATTTGTTTTTCGCTTTACTTTCGGTCTCTTCTTTAGTCATTTGAAGTTTTAATTATATCTTATGTTCATCACTAGGTATGAATTACACATTTGAAATTCTATATTCGAATTCACTTATTTCACGCTTTTAAACGACTACTTGTTTACTGATTTGAATATAAAATATGTTTTTTGTCTTAGAATTTTCACTTTTGGGTGTTTTAGTTGTGTTAAGTTGCTATTACATGTGAAATTGTGACCTTTATTTAATGCAAAATTCTTGTTCTTAACATGTTTAAGCTTTATTTAATATATTTTACATATATATTATTTTACAATTCATTTTGTTCTATTTTACCGCCTTACTCGCCTTTCGGCCGCCATTCAACCGCCTCGCCATTTGCTTTTTCTAGGATCTTCTCGCTCGCCTCTCGCCTTTCGCCTTTAACAACTATGGTGTTCTCCATAAGCTTTGTATAACCAACTGGCTTCCAACCACCAATGAGAATACAATTACCTTAGAGCAAGCCACTTTGCTATACAAACTGGGGAATAGACAGAGGATAAACTTTGGGAGAGTGGTATTCACTCATTTGGCTGCTTCAGCAAATAAAAAAAAGGCTTCCACATTCATTTTTCCATCTCTCATCTTCAATGTTCTTTATCTTTCAATCCTTAACCCTATAAAATGCTGATTACTATACTGAAAATCTTGTGTACTACAAAATCAGTAAGCATTTCATTGAGGGAGATAGACATAAAGATCTTCCTTGGGTTTCACCCAGTTGATCTTGCTAGTCCTACTGCTGCCACAGTTCCAGGTGTTGCCCCAAGTGTTGACCCAAGAGAAGGCAACACTCAAGGCAACACTCCACCAATAATGATTGATGCTTCTATTGTATTAAGCAGGCAAATGAAGCACATTAATTCTCAGATGAAATGAAAGGGTGACTGGAAATGCGTGCAGACATCGAACAGATGATAGACTTGATTTCTTCCAAAATAGGGGGAGATCGAAGACGTGATATTACTGTCGAAGTGGGTACAAGTGCGGGAGCTGAAGGTGCAGGAACCGAAGAAGATGGAGCAGAAGGTGCAAGGGTTGACCCTGCAACTGATCCAACCACCGAAGCAAGAGGATAAGTATTTGGTTGATTGGTTTATTATTTTGACTTAGATTAGGTGTTTTAAAACATATCTTTATTGGTTTTTTGCTTAAACAATTTATTTTTGTTTTGGTTTAGATTGGTTGTTAGTTGGATACTTTGTTTTAATTATTTTTTATTAGCTTTAAATCTAGGGTTGAAGGGGAGTATAATATTAAGGGGGAGGTCTGATTTGGAGTTAAATAACTAACACTCTTATGCAGTAACATCACTTTGTATTTTGTGAAGAAATGTGTAACTAAGGGGGAGATTGTTAGTGTTAGCACCAGTGAGTGATGGCATTGATTGGTGTTGTCTCCAGTGTTGTCACACCAGTGTTGTCACACCAGTGTTGTCACTGGTGTTGACTCATGTGCTATCAGGCCGGGCAGCTTATAATGAGGATAGTTACTACATGTTATTCATAAATTACAAAGTGATTGTTAATTGTTTCCATGTCTGTTGTTAGTGTGTTAGAAATGTGTTTGAACAGGTAATAGTAGTTGTACAAAACGTGACAATTGAGTAAGAAAAAGGAAGTTACACATAAATCCTTATTTATGTGTAAAAGTGGAGATCAAGTAAAGTTGGTTAGAGTCCTGTCTACATGGAGGGACCGAAGAGATAATGTGTACAAGGCTGAAGAAGCACAGGTGTATAATAAATGAAGCAAGGGAAGATCAAATCTCCCTACAATCAAGGAAGTTGGAGCTAAAAGTGGAAAGGGGGTTCCACTTCTCTCACATGGCTGAAATTTGGCGAGATTGAGTAGCCTCCAAGTTGAACAAGCCTATATAAGTGCAAGGATCTTACAACTTCAATTCACCCAATCCAAAGTTAAGATTTGCACAAGATAGAATACAGTCTCGTAATGTTGTCCCATGTGTTTGCAATACTCTATCCAACACCAGTGAGCTAAAGTGTTTAGCTCTCATTCTTTGAGTGTTTGTGTGTGTGAGATAGAGTGTTCATATATATATAGAGTGTTTTAGAGTAGTCGTTCCATTGTGGTTTTGATGTAAAATCATTAGGGAACTTTTCGGCCCTATAACTAAAGCATATTTATAAAAAAATGTATTCGCATTCGAGCACTCTCAAGTTATATTTATATAACTTGAGGATTGGTGTCAAACAGTTTTGTCTTACTGCCAATACTATTGACAAGGCACGTTTTGTTTTTCTCCTTTTTTTTTAAGCCATTGACAACTTCACTACTTTCCATAACTAGAGAGCAATGCGTAAATAATACTTGAGAGAGAGAGAGAATTCACTTGTTTATCTGAGCGATGGCGCCATCGAAGAAGATAACGGAGGTATCATAGAGACCTTCAAGCGCATAATCCCTTGCCAATTTGAGATGATCTTGCAATCCCGCAAGCGACTTGCCTGGCATTTCTAGGTTTTCTCTCTCTCTTTCTTTGTCCACTCTCCACGAAAATTAGGTTTTTTTCACTTTTGATTTCAGATATCAAACAGTGCAAGCTCATGAGAATAAAGCTCTCTGTCTTTATCTCACTCTCTCACTCTCTCTCTCTTAAAAACTGTTTCTCGCTCTAAAACTCAGGTTTTCCCTCTTCTTGTTCACGTCTGTTCTGCTTCGGCTAAGTTGAACTATTTGTGGATTTGGAAAACAAAGAGCGAATGTTTGAGGGTTTCTCTCGGACAGCGTTAGTTGTCAGCTATTGAGTAATTGGTGTTCCGGTATTCTCAATCACAAATGTTTTATTAAAAGAAAATATCAATTAATTGCATTTAAATTATACTGGTGGTAAGCCCGAGCTATGCAAGGTTGCATTTTACAATTTATTTTTTATTTCGGTTAATAAATTAAAGTTATTTAATTATAATTTTAAAATAAGTAATATATTTTGTATTTATTGTATTTAGTTTGAATAAACTAATAAACTATTAATTTTTTTCCTATAATGTTGTCTACCTTATATTTTTCTACATATAAAAAATTGTCAAGTACTCTTGATCAAATGGATAATGTATGTAGATTTCTTATTTAATTTGAGCTAGTATTATTGAATTATATAATATATATTTTTTGAGGTGGAAAATTTCATATTTAAAAAATAATACTCAAACAAAGAAAGAAATTCAATATAACAAAATATATCATCTTATTGTTAATTCAATTTCAAATGACCCATTGATTAAATATTTCATATTCTTTATATATATTATATATATAGACTTACAATAATATTTTGTATAATAACTATAAATACTCTCTCGTACTTTACTTTTATATTCACAATTACAATCAAATTACTATTTCTTTCACTCATTCTCTATGTTACTTTAATTTTTATAATCATAACACCTCTCTCCTACCTCACTTTTCCTTAATTATTGTGTCCAAAATGTTAGTCCGATTTGAGGTGGAACGGAGTGAGCATATTAGAATACAGAGATAACTAAAAAACAAAAAGCGTTATGTGCGTGAGTCGTAGGAATTCAAAATGCCCTACTCAATCCTAGCTCCACCTAGTCATGTAGGTTAAAAATTGTCCAAAACAATATTAATAAAGCAAGTGAATAAAAAGTAGGATAGGTAGGTAATGATTATTTTTTTCTAATTATAAAATTTTATAAGTATCAAGTGGTTCAAAACTCTAATTATCTTTTTCCCTTTTTAGGAATAAATCGAATGGTGAACTTTAAATTGATATTTATAAAAAGAAAATTGTAAGCTTTAAACTGAAACGGAGAGAGTACTAACTATAACTTACTAGTACATGCCCGTGTCCAAGGCCACGTGATTTTTTTTTTAAATTTTTTTTAGGACAAAATGGGAAAGGGACAAAATAGTGAGGGCAAAATGGGATTTTCGGCCATTGAAACTGTTTAAAGAACTGTAGCAAACACCCCTTCCATTTATACTATATATTAGTAATACTTTAAGCTAATTATAGAAATTATTAATTTTCTACTATTATAACTTACATAATATAGTAATTTTATATATTAATTAATATTATTAACTTATTATAATTAACTATTAATAGTTAACAATTACAGTTAATTTTCATAGTTACAATTATAATTAACTGTTATAATTAACAACTAGTAGTTAACTATTATACTTATCAATTATAGTTAACTATTAATAATTAATTATTAATAGTTAACTATTATTATATCAATTATAGTTAACTATTAATAATTAACTATTAATAGTTAACTAATACAATTAACAATTATAGTTAACTATTAATAGTTAACTATAATTAATAACTATAATAGTTAATTATTAATAGTTAACTATTATTATAGTTAATAATTATACTAACTATTAATATTTTACTATTATATTTATCTAATATATTAACTTATACTTCCTCCGTCCCAATAAAAGCTTCACTAATTATCCAAAAAGGCGTCTCGTTAGAAGCTTTATCTTTTCTTTTTTAGCAAAGAATCTTTACTATTTCTTCCACTCATTCTCTCTCCTAATTCACTATTACACTCACAACACTTTTCAAATTTACTATTCCCTTCACTAATTCTCTCTCCTATTTTCAAATTAACTCACAATATTTTTTTCCCACCTATTTCCTTAATATTTGTGTCCACTGTGAGGACCCCGACCCGGAACCTACACGTGTTCCGAGTTGGAGCGCCCTCAAACTAACCCGAAAACACTAAACTTTTAAAACTTTACTTGACTTTCAAACATAAACATTAATAATATAACATTTCAAACTAACTCCACTCTACTCCACATCGGAGGAGGAGATAACTAACTTTGAAAAGTAACAACCTGTTTTAATTACAAAGACTTTAGTTATAACGTACAAACTAAGTTTTATACTCATAAACTCCATAAAGGAATTATACCAAAATACATTCTTTACACCAACCTATACGTACCCTGACAAATCCCAAAATACCACGTACCAACTCCTTTCCGTCCTCACTTGGCCGGTCCGCCCGTCTCGGGATCTAAAACAAGAAAGGGAGAGGGGTGAGAATAAATCTCAATGAGCTATTATGATATGCAAAGAAGATGCCAAACAAAGTGCAACACATAGCGTGGTAGCACATAACACACTAGGAAAGCGGTAAACACATTCCGTTACCTTGGTTTACCTTTCCCGTCCGAACAATAAGTCGTATAACCGTGGGTATCAATACCCACTACATCTCGTGAATGCATATTCACCGTATCCCATACTATGTAACCGAGACAGCTTATGCTTATAACTCATCTCCGTGAACTGCTAGGCATATTCACATCTTATAAAACCCGTTTTCCAGGGAAAATATAAGACATCGCATTCCTATGAACCGACCGCACATATCCATAGAAGCCGAACCCCGCCCGCGGCCGCAGAGGGGGAGAGGTCACTGGGTATGATGAATCTTCAATCACTTAGAGAACAAATCAATAACCGATTGAAATCCATTATACCCCCATTCACATAAAATATCAACACGTTCAAGCACATAATAGATACTTGAAATATGATCCACAAACGGGATAGCAATATAACCACATGGTAAAATATACTCATGCCAATCAATGCCATAATGTCAACATTTAAGTAATACACTATGCATAGTATCATCAACAAATATGAATGATAACAAATAAATTCACAAATGGAATAACCATACAACTACATAGTAAACATATCCACACATTGGGATAACATAACACCTTGTCAAATATTCCACACTTTGGGAGCCACATAACACTTGCCAAATAATCCACAAATGGGATAAACAATATAGTCACATGGTAAAATAGAATATCAGAAATGATCATTACATATTTAGTTTATAAAACAAATTCCATTTGAGAGATCACCTAAAAATACTCAATTTGGACTCTTGAACCATCCAATTTCGAGTCCGTATGAATTAACTATGATTTATTCAATTTCCACTCAACTTCTAACGTACAATACTACCCTGCTGTAACCAAATCAGATTTTTGGGACATAAGGATAACTTCTTTAGCTATGAAACCATCACATTCAGAAAGTACTCAGAAAAACACCCAATTTAGACCCAAGAACCATCCAATTCCGATTTAATATGATTAAGTTATGACCATCACAAGATTGCTAAACGAATTCTAGTTCGATTGAAGTTAGGATTTCGGGTCTTGGGCGACTGCCCAAACCTCTTGGGCGACCGCCCAAGAGGGTTTTCAAGGAAATGTGAGTTTCTACGCCGGCATGGGCGGCCGCTCGGCCCTCGGGCGACCGCCCAAGCCTCCCGCCACCCAAACTTAGGTTTTTAACCCCTTTAACCCTAGTTCTTCCTTCCCTCTACCATCGATTATTCAAGAACACCCAAGCAACACCTTCATTTCACCAAATCCCAAACAAACATGTAAACTTCAAAACCAAGTAACCCTAGATTATTTATCACTACTATTTCTACCCATTTCAACCCTTTTAACTCATCTTCATTGAACCCTAACTTCAACAATTTCAAATTCTATCCATTCCTTAAAAATCTAAATCAACTCCCATGAACCACTATCTTTTTAAGCCATTAATCCATTTTCTAACTCCAAGAAGATTTCCAAAGCATATAATAACAATCACAACACTAAGAACAACAATAGATAGATTATGAGCACATAGATGAAAGGAGGTCATAACAACTCACCTTTGGGATTGAAATGGAAGGTTGATCTATTTAGCTAGATGAGTTCCTCTAGGCGATCCAACTTCAAAGGTGCTCGACTTGAATTTGGTGAAGAAATTCTTGGCTTCAAGGTTTGGAACTTGGGGCTTCCATGGAGGTTCTCTCTAATTCTCTAGGTTGAAGATGAATGAGAAATGAGGGAGAAGGGAGGGGTAGTAAGAGGAGGTGATGGGAAGAGGACACTTGGCAAGGCATGGAAGAGTAAGAAAGTTGGCCCCTCCTACAACTTAATCCAAGGCTTTCACCCTACTCCCATTAATTTAAAATAAACCTTATCCCATTAATTCATCCTACTCATTTAACCTCCCCACATATTTATCTATTTATTAAATTTCCATTTTGTATCATTTCCCTTAGTTTCTTTATTTAATGTCCAATCAATTCTTATAAGCTCCTTAATTTACTTTTCACCCAATTTCTACTCACTCAAGAATTTAAAGATAAACTTGAACACATAAAGTCACCATAATATTACAAGCATATAATTAAATATTAAAAATTGAGTGCCTAGGGTTGGGGTCGTCACACTCACTCCCCCTTAAAGAAAATTCGACCCGAATTTTAAAAGACTTATCTTAATGATAAATTAAAGAAGATAACCTTCCCCACAATCAAATTACACTTCTGTAAGTACCCCAATCTGGATCACTCCCTTTCAAACACCCGGGAAACACCGCAGACTCATCCACGCAGTCTCGGAGACCTCTCTCACTCAAAACCCTCTCAAAACCCTCTCAAACCCCCAACCAAACCAGGGAGGAGCCTTTCGGGATAAAAGGGACAAAAGGACCTTTTGGGAATTTTCAGAAATCGAAGCAATTAAGGTCCGTACGGACCTCTTTGTTTCAATGATTACTAAATCCCCTTAAAGTCCACAATATTCCCTCAAATCCCGGAGAAATGATGACTTCCATGCGAGTTGGTCCGCACGGACCTCTTTTTGCATGCAAGATGGTCCGTCACGGACCTTATTGCTCAGTGGAACATCATCATTCCCAAATATTCTCCATCATTGCGCATTCCTCAAATCGAGGAAATCCAAAATTCTCGGATAACCAAGAAGGTCCGTACGGACCTCTTTGCTCCGAAATTTTTACTATAAATAGAGGGCTTCCCTCCTCATTTTTACACACCTCCCACTTCTCTCTTCCTCCCTAAGCCTTCGGCTCCCCTTCTAAGACCTTTCGAGGCATTCCCGCCCTTCTGATCCTTCCGAGGCCTTCCGAGCCCCTCGAGGTGCTCCGAAGCCTCTCCGAGCGCTCCCGAGACGCTCCCGCGCGCCCGAGGCACTCTCGAGGTACTCGAGGCCCCTCGTGGTACTCCGAGGCCTTGCCTCGGTCTTTCCCACTTGTCCCGCTCTTTCCGAGTCAAACCGGCGATCCCAAACCTCACGAACCTCTCGCCCGAATCCAACCAACGATTCCAACGCACGCCGAACCTCTCGCCCGAGTGACTCTCGCCACCACAACGCACGCCGAACCTCTCGCCCGAGTGATCCCGACGATCCCCACGCACGCCGAACCTTCGCCCGAACGCAGCCTCGCAACCTCAACTCACGCGAAACTCCGTCCGCAGACAACCGCATCCCCGAAGCAAACCTAACGCTACTCCGACCTCAAACACTATTCCCCGCGGAAGACAGACACAAACCAACATTGGTAAGGCTTCCTTCCTATTCTATTTCAATACATTTCAATACAATGTAGACATCCGATACAGCATGCATTTTTAAAAGCACACACACACACACACAACTTTTTAAAGGATATTAGGGGTATCCGAAAGACTCGTTTTTACGAGGCGACTCGGGTGAGCTCTAATATTCTAATATTCTCTTCCCGAGGAGTCATCTGACCTCCGAACTCAAAATCTCATCACACAAAAACAGCTTTAAAATTTATCTTTAAACCGATGCCCTTTTTCAATGTTTTCGGGGCTTAATAAAAACGGCGCGGCGACTCTACAAAATGCGAAAGCAAAACGGCGAGACACCTCCAACACGCAACGCTAAAACGGAATAAGCCGATGCCGGGCGCGACAGGCCGCTCGGATCCTGGCGACTTCCCGAACAAAGGACGAATGCGAGATGCCGGGCTCCGCGCGCGAGCCGGATCCGGTAATTTCGGTTGGCGACTCTCTTTGGGGACATTTTGTTTTAAAAACTTTTAAACAAAACAAAAGATTTTTAAAACGATGATGAGGGTCAAACTTTCATTTTACCCCTTCCTTTAATCATGTGTGTGTGTGCACGTGCTTCGTTTTTATTTTACAAAAAAAATAAAAATAAAAAAAATGCATTCATATACATCTCGCGCATACATTTAAAATTCTTCAAAATTTTCTATTTTACTCGTAAAAGAATTTTAGAGACCGCACACTACGCGCACGTCGCTCTGTTACACCGCACTCTACTCACACCGCCGCTCTGCTACACCGCACACTATGCGCACCGCCGCCGGATACACCGCACACTACAACCCTTAACCCGGAGTGGTCTCGCCAGGCCCGTTTGGTCTTCCTAGGCCTCGGGCGCGCACGGATCATTCCAAACATCCCATCCTAGCCAAGCGTCAACCCCGCACGTTTGAGTCTTGAGTCACACTCGTCCGCACTCGGCTGGTTTTTACTCAGCCCGTGTCATACAGCTGATACATATACCATGCCGCCATTTTTCTCGAGTCAAGGCTCTAACTCAAGATCCTCGCGCAAGCAAAGCGATGAAAGGTCATGCTAAAATCTTGACCCGATCTTGATTTCCGGCTACACCTGCACGATGTTCCGTCCCGATATACATCCATGCCGCATGACACCATGTCATCACGCCTGATACGTCGCCCATGACGATATGACCCACCCAACGCCTAACGTCACTGCATCCCTTGCGCAAGCAAGGTAAAGAGAGGTCATGCCGAACTCTCGACCCGATCTTGACTCAAATGGGCCGCTCGGTTCACTATTCACATGGCTAACGCATCAAAACGAACATGACAGCTCGGTCCTTAGGTTCGATTTTTCTTTAGGCCGGTGGAAACCGCTTGCACTATAGGACCCTCGCCCGGGGCCGTCCACCCCGGGATGTCGAAATACGTGTGCAAAACGAGGGGCTTATAGCCGTTACGTATGGTCTCCATCGACCCAGATCTAGCATAGTTGCGAAAAAGAAGAGCAATCTTTTCCAACCTACCTAGGATTCTCGAGAAAACATGTTTTAAGTAAATTAAAACAACAAAAAAAAAATCGAAAATAAAAGAAACGGAAACCGCATGCCACGCGAGCTTTCCCCTTTTATCCCGTTAGGCCACTCCCGTGTCTAAACCTTGCCCGTCACCCTCCAAATAACCGAGAGTGGTTGAGAATCCCCGGAAGCCGCCTTTTCGCATTGAGATCACAAGGTCCGATAGCCCTTCCAGCTTCAACGGCCCGCACCGTCCAATACTCCCCACGACGGATCAACGTATAACGCTGAGGGAAACGGAACCCCGCCACTAAGGAATCTCCAGACAATGGAGGAGGTGCTGCGAGCCTTCGAAGCCATCAAGAAGCGCCAAGAAGAACAAAGAAGCTCGGATCGCCGACACCTTGCGTCTTCGAGGAACAGCAGCTTCCTCAACCCGACGGAACCTTTGTTCTCATAGAGGACGAAGACATACCGGCTCCCCGGTTTCTCAAAGCTATCAAGCAGTCCCGCTCCGCCAAGCTACGAGATCCCAAAGAACGCAGCGCCTTCCGCTCAAAGCTCCTCCGCGCTGGGCCAAGCAGCCCGACATGCTCGCCTCGACGCCGCTTCCGCCCGCACATCAAGCTCGCACTAACAAAGACACATACGTGCTCGCTCCGCCGTATCCCAATGCATCTCGGTATCCCCAGATTCAATCCTTTGCCTCTATACGAGCCTCGCAATCACAATCGAAGTATCCATGTCTACTGTGGACAGCATCCCGAGCGGATATCCCGACATCTCAAGTTTGCCACCCGCAAGTCCGCCAATTGGGGCTAACGAATCGTTTCCCCGCTTCCCAAACACAACCCTTACGGACCAGCAATCACGCCTCAACTTCAACACCCTGTGGTATGGGTTGGTATACACTCAACTACCTCCCCAAGACTCCCGAATGGCGATCCCATCGCCCAATCCACCTCCATCTTCGGTGTCCGTCCCCGAAAACGGTAACCCACCTCGCATACCGACCCTCACATGGCTTGGTTGATCGAACAAATGAAAGACATGCAAGGCAAGCTAGCTAGTTCTCGGAAGGACTCCCTCCCCGCCTACCGATCCGAACAAAGTGGTCCCTCTCCCTCCAAAGTTCAGATGCCTAAATGGAAAAGTTTGACGGAATGTAATGCCCAAAACCCACATCGACACCTACGTCCCGGGTATGAGAGCCAAAGGGGCAACCCTCAACGTATGGCGCATCATTTTCAAGCATTCCTCAAATCCACAAAGACTAAGGTGGTTCCTCAATGTGAAGGCGTAAAACCGCTCCACGTGGGATCGATCGAAATCTTCCCGGAGAAGTACCGCGCCAATCTTGAATGGGAAACAAACCGCCATGACCCGCAAGCCACCGAACAAAAGGATGACGAACCAAATGGGCGAATTCTACAAAAGATGGAACTGGAAGCTAAGCGAGATAATGGATCCACTTTCCAAAGAAGAGCAGATGGACATCTTTCCATTCCCGCCTCAAACCATCTTTGAGGACTTTGATCGCCCACCATTTCTATCCGCATCTCCGTGCCATGGTCAACGCCGGACAAAGTTTGAAAAGACTCGAGTCTTCAAAAGGCAACAAGAACCCCCGCCTCGTCTTACCGCTATCGAACAAACCCGGCAACTTCAACTCCCGCCCAACCAAAGGAAAGGAAGCAATGAATAGCACTACATTCGTAATCTGAGCTCAAGTAAACCGCGATCAGCAGCCCCAAAGAATAGCAACCCCCTCGCTTCCCACAATTCCAAGATTTTGATAACCCGGAAATGCCCTCGGGGTCAAGTATTTCAAGCCTCGTGAAGCGAAATCTTCTCAAACCACTCGAGAATTTCCAACCAAAGACCCTCAAACCCAACATGGATATGAGCAAGCACCGCGCCTTCCATAACTACCCCGGCCACACCACCGACAATTGCTTCGTACTCAAGTGTGATTCAGTGGCTCATTGAGGAGGGAAAATTGGAACGCCCGCGGTCCCAATACCATTGGAAATCCATTCCCGTAACGACAGGGTAAACTCAATAACCATTGACGAAACCCCAAGCGAGAGCAGACTCCCTGCAATTTCCGAGACCGTCAGCATGCTGTCTCGCCATGACTGGGAGCGTGAAACAAGAGTCAAAAGGTCTCGTGACCGGGAATTCCGACAAGAACGCCCAAGGGCCACTGTCTCCCTACGATCTTTGCCCCGCCCAAGGCATACAAATGGTTGGATCGAACGTTCCTGCACGAGACTGAGTCCAACGGTAGCACGGGAAGCGGTTTAGCCTTCACAGACGATGACTTGCCAATATGTGAGAATCGGCACAACGAAGCCCTCCTCATCCTCATAAAGATAGAGAGGTTCTTCCTCCCGAGCGTCTTGATTGATAACGGCTCCGTTAGCCAACATCATCGCTTTAAGCACACCGAAACGACTCCACATCGACCGTTCTTCGATAAGGCCTTCACCTCGGTAATCCGAGCCTACGACTCCACCGCACGATCAATCGTAGGAGTCATCAACTGAGGATCCAATTCGACGTACAACCGGAGCCTTCCAGAGAGTTCCAAGTCGTGGAAATCAAACCCACCTTCTCTCGCTTTGTTGGGACGGCCTTCGATACATCGATGAAAGCAAAGATCATCTACTCTTCACCAATGCGTGAAATTCATCAATGCCAACTGAGCGATCGAAGTGATCCGCGGAAGCGCAGTAATGGCAAGTGCTTGGCCAGCAAGCTATGACCCGTAAGAAGGTCCCGACATGACCGAATACTCTTCCCTGCATGATTCTCCTACCCCGTCCCGCTACGAAGTGGATCCTCACATCCACGCTCTAAGCCGCGACGAGCCGGAAATTGAAGAACTCATGGGTCGATGACAACTCGATATATGCGATCGTGAAGAATGCTTGAGAGAAGATCAAGAGATGGATGCCCTAATGGAGATTGATCGAGGAGTAGACCCTTACTTCGCCGAAAACCCTCTTGCAAACCGGCTCATCACCGATCCTCCGGTACAAGACAACCCTCTAGCCGACACTCTTCGGATCTTACGGGGACAAACCATCACAGCCTAGTTCAATTCAACATTCCGTGTCCGACTTGGACGAACAATGGCGCAACCTCCTCCAAGGCTTAATCGTGGAAGGTGATATAGCATGTCCGCTCGAATCGACATTGTAAACGTCGTCCAAGCAAAGATCCTGCATAAAGAAGCGCATTCTATGAAAGTGATCAACATCGCAAGAATCCACTCCGACCGCCGAATGCTTCGCCCTCCTAGAAGTAGCCCTCGCCGACTTCTATCATCAAAAACCCCCAAGGACCGGTGGCAACACTAATGGAGGGACATCATCGTGGAGCAGCCAAAACCTCTCGCGATCCGGTTTGAAATCGAACCGCATGCAAGCTACTTTCCGGACTCATGCCAAGGGAAGATTGGCCACCTAAACCAAAGACTACTCCCTCTAGAGCTACAGCCATCCGAGAGTAATGAAGCTCGGTCCAATCCCTCGTCGCCTATAGTCTAGCTTCGAGTCTTGTTGTCTCGTGTATTCACATCTTTGTGTCTTTTGACGCTTTACGCCCGACGATTGTGAATCTTTGATCAACAATGTACGCCTTCACGCTTTCAATAAAAGGTCCGACCTTCCTAAAAACCATCTCATTGCATCTTTAACAAATGATGACATCAACTAATCAAAACAAGCTTAAATTCATCTATACAAAAGGCAAACACATTAATTAAATAAATGCATCAAGCAAACATTTAAGCATGTTGTCAAACGAGAGAAAACCGGGCCCAAGCCGCCGAGAAGGTTTTAATCACAACGATTTGCAAGATTGCCGAAGAGCCAAAGAGACGCAAGTCCGACGCCATTTCCAAAGACAAACCAGATCTTCCAATACCTCAAGAACGGGAAACTACCTTCATGAACAAGGAAGGACAACACACGTAAGGGGTCAAAACCAAGAGCATCATGGCCCTAAACGCCTTGCTTCTCACTTCGTCATCCTCGGGGACATGTTATACAAGAAACGCTACTACGGGCCACTCCTACGCCGCGTCGCCCAGAAGAAGCGAACAAGTTCATGAACGAAGTCCACAATGGGGCTTGCGGTCCCCACACGAACGCCGAGCCCCGATGCAAATCATTCTCGTGATGGGCTACTACCGGATCTCCATGGAGGCATTGCATCCACTTTGTCCGAAGCCGCGATAAGTGCCACCCAAGCTTCTCCAACCTCAATCATCTACCACCCCACGATCTCTACCGCATGACTACACCTCGCCCTTCGCCACTGGGAATTGACGTCATCGGGAAAATCGCTCCGCCAGCAAAGAATCTGGCCACGAAGTTCATCTTAGTAGCCATCGACTACTTCACCAAATGGGTCGAAGCCAAGTCCTACAAGGTACTCACTTCCAAGAAGGTCGCACATTTCCTCAAGGAAAACATCATATGCCGATACGGCATCCCAAATGAGGTCATATCGTACAACGGCTCACACTTCGAAGGAGAATTCGGCTGCATCGACCGGCTGAATTCAAGATCACACGCCACAAATCTTCTCCCTACCGCCACAAACAAACGGCGCCGTGGAAGCAAAGAAACAAAACCTCGAACGGATCATCCGAAAAATGACCACCCGAGGACGAGATTGGCCCGAGAAGCCGCACCTTGCACTTTGGGGCTACCGCACATCGCCGAACAACCACGGGAGAAACCCCATTTGCCCCGACATACGGATGGAAGCAAGCCCTTCCCATCGAGCTAGAAATTCCTCACTCCGAGCGCCGCTGAAAATGACATCAACGAAGTCGAATGGCTCCGGCCGACATGACGAATTGGCTCGCTAGACGAGCGACGACTAAAGGCCATGGAACACGTCCGAGCCTATCAAAGCAGGATGGCTAGAGCTTTCGACAAGAAAGTCAAATCCCGAGACATCGTAGAAGGTGACCTCAGACTCAAAGAAAAGCCTCCCACTCGAACCAACCCACTGGGAAAATGGGAACCCACATGGATCGGCCCTTTCGTGGTTCAAAAGATCTTCTCCGGAGGCGCCATGAAGCGACTGCACCTAGACGGCAATCCCTTCATGAATCCAAATCAACTAAGCAAACTTCGCAGATACTTCGCTGAAGAAGAACAACTGCATCTCTTCGCACTCCATGCAGTGTCGAACTACGCAGACTCGAGCCCTCTAGTCCGGGGGAACGTAGGCAACCTTAATTGGTCCGGTCTAAAAATACACAAAAAAGTCAAAAGTTTGAACGTCAACCAAGACCTCCATCAAGCTCCGCACTTTTCAAGAACACGCCCCAGCAGTCACCTTGACCAAGTCAAACGACAGCGGCAACATCAAAGGACATCCGAGGGTCACTCAAGATCAAACGATCGACTCATGTCTACTTCCAAGCCAGGGGCTTGTCTTCGCCCTCACGCGCTTCAAAAAAAAAAAAGAAGAGAGCTCGAGCAAGGGCTCACAACAAAAAAATAACAAACCACAAAAGAAGCTCAAGCAGAAGCTGCGAAATTGAGGTCAAGAGCCCGACGCCAGCAAGAGGCAAGGAATCTACGGAAAAGACCGTCAAAACAACTTGTCAAGGGAACATTCAACCTCTCAGCCAAATACAAAGCCTCAAAGAAAGGGGATTGCCGCTGTGGCCTGCATCGCTTCGGCCCGCAATGCAATGTAAAAGTCCAAAGATGGACGCCGACAAAGCGCACAAATGTAAGCAAAGGCAAACAAAAGATCTTGCGTCTCGACAAAGCTTTAAAAGTAAATCACAAATCACTAACGGTTACAACATTTCTTGATGAGTTCAAGCACGGTCTACTCTCAAGTTCACAACATGCTAAAAGACAAATTTTTAATACATTTAACTAATAATGTGTTTGCAATGCAAATGAATGGATACCTAGAGGTCATTCCGCGCCATCTCGCGCTTGTCCCCTCGCCATTCTTTCCTTTCTTCCTCGTCCCCGGCGAGTCTTCTTTCGCTCCACGTGAACCAATCCTCGCGTCTCTCGCCCGAGATCCGGGGTCCTCCCCGTAGAGTCAAATAATCCAGAGCTCTCGTGGCTTCATTCGCCCGTGCTTCGGCTCGGATCTCCTCCCCGCGAGTCCGTAAAAGAGGACCTCTCCCCGTCGCCGGTCAACTCTAGTCTCGTAGTCAAACAAAGCGTCTCCCGTCACATCCAAAGGGTCGACCTGTGCTTCGCACTCCTAAGGCAATAGCTACTACGGCAACCGGATCCTGTAATCGCTACACGCCTCGCTTCTCCAAGACCACTGGGATCGCCTAACACGCCGCTCATACCAAAGCCGATACCGAGTCGTCAACACGACACTCTCCCGACGCCTAAGGAGTACCACAGAGGGAAAGCGGAATACTTCCATACCTCGCACAATACAAGAAGGCACTGAAGGCCGCCATACGAGAGGAACTACCTCCGCAGCAGCAAGGTCATCCCACCAACAAAGGCTCCTCGCTTCATCCCAAACCGCCGGGAAACAAGCGACGGAATATAGAAGGAGGACCAAGACAAACCTGGAACTCGACAACGTAGGACCCTTCCCGCAAGATCCTCCCGGTCTCAATCCTCCAGCGGAACCCACCAAATGATCTCGATGCGTACTAAGCCGTGCCATCCATCTCTCCCAAAGTGATCCGATCCATATCCAACACAAGAGGTCGCTGAGCAAATGACCACGGGCTAAACGACGTCGGAGCCTCGGGCATGGCTCGGAGTCTCTCTCGCAGCCCACAAGGTGAGCAAAGCGGGGCTTCCCCTCTCATAAACGATCCCCGCCGCTGACGGCCGATACCATGAAGAGTCTCCCCAAAGACCAACGGACAATATCCTCTCCAAACTCTGCAGCTGCCCTACCACATCTAGCAAAGCGCCATCACAAATGCCAAGGGAGCCGACCGTAAAGAGCGTCGCTATCGTACACAAGGCAAATACATCCCAAGAGACGTCACTCTCATCATCAACCATGAACCGCTCCTGCAGCCGCGTAAATGTCGATATGACCCGAATCAAGGATCATGCCCCGCACTTCTTCCAATGAAGTACGAAGAAAGTCTCGCAAGCTTCACGCTCACAAAGAAAGACACTCCACCAACCAAAGGAAGCGAGATGGCCTCCACCTCCGGTCTCCTCCGATCAAAGCCCGAAAATCTTCAAAAGTGGGCACCATTTCATTATAGGAGAAACAAGACACGTGCCTCCTAACATCCTGCAACTTCGCGGCAGCCCGCAACAAATCCCAATCAGGAACCAACTCCTTAAAAGACCAAATCGAGCAAAGATGAAACCTTACCTCGAAAGCCCGTCTCTGATGCCTCATACGGCGTCTCATCCACATTTTCAGCCGCTCAAGGAAGTATGCTTGCCTCTCCTGCGAAAGCCTCGGCAAAATTCTTGGAACGCGCGAAGAATCCATGGCAAAAATGGAGGTTCCTAGAGAAAATGGGGAAGAAAGCTCGAAAATGGCTGCAAATGGGGAATGGGGGAAAGTCCAGACACTGGAAAGCATTTAAGTCCTCCTGAAAAGCAAGGTTGGTCCGTACGGACCTCTTTGCAACATAGGTCTGTCCGTACGGACCTCTTTGCAAACAAGACCCCTTTCCCCAAAGAACAAGCATAACAACCACTGTCCCAATGGGACCTTGCCCCAAATTGCCCAAACAACGGCCAAAACCACTCCGTGACATAGCATACACTACCCACAAACGCACCCTCAGCTCACGTGGCATGCACAAAAAATAAAATAAATAATAGCAACAATTCCTAGGACAATTCCCGGGAATCACAAATACACATTACATCTTAAAATAAAATACTGTTTGCCATGCAAATACATGTGTTTTATTACAGGTACCCAAAAATGTCTGTTGCTAAACAAACAAAAAAAAAAAAGAGAGGGATATGAAAAGAGGGAAAGCAAATGAATACTACTCAGAATCCTCATCATCATCCTCCTCGCCAAGATCCTCCAAAGAAAAGTCGGGCATCCCAAATAACTCGCCGTCACATCCTCCTCGTCGGAATACTGAGAGCACCCGCCTGAGGCTCCACGAGAAGTACTCGGAAGGATCAAATCCGGCGAAAGGATCAAAGAAAGAAGGCTCACGAGGATCCCTCACCCCTGTGCGCCATGCGGGGCATGAAGCGATAAAAGGGCTGCTCCCTCGAAGGCCACTGCGGCTCCGGAGACGTCCCGGCATCCATGCTATGCGCCCCCTCAAAGGTCCCTCTGCTGCGGCTCAGGCTCGGCTCTAGGCGGAGGAACGTCCACAGAATGCCTCGAAGGCATGAGCTGGAAATGCAGTACGCCAGGCACACGACGCGAAGAACGACAGACACCTTCGACGCCATCTTCTTAGCGAAGGAGCGCATCGCCACGTAACGGCGAGTCGGCATATCGTAGGCTTTCCCGGACCTCGCACCAACAAGAAGCCAAGGAAACGCTCATCAATGCAAAAGATACTCGACAACAAAAAGAGAAAAATGCAGAAAAGATGCCAAAATGGAAAAGAGTCGGCCACACTCACCGATCTATCGGGATCCACCGTGCAGCGGCGGGAGCTTTGCTCGGGAGCAGAACGCAATACACCTCCTCCTCGATCCGTCCCCACGAACATATGTGAAGTCCGGCCCCGGCATCGGAACCTCTGGGGGAGCCTGCGGACCAGCCTCTCTCTCCCTCGCCCACTTCAACGGCAAATCAATCCCCGGCCGTCAAGCGTAAGACCGGACCTCGCCCACTTCAACGGCAAATCAACCACCGGCCGTCAAGCGTAAGACCGGACCTCGCCCACTTCAACGGCAGATTGACCGGCGTCGGCGTAAGAGCCCGGACCTCGCCCCACTTCAACGGCAATTCAACCACCGGCCGTCGGCGTAAGACCGGACCTCGCCCACTTCAACGGCAATTCAACCACGCCGTCGGCGTAAGACCGGACCTCGCCACTTCAACGGCAATTCAACCACCGGCCGTCAAGCGTAAGACCGACCTCGCCGCCTTCAACGGCAAATCAACCACCGGCCGTCAAGCGTAAGACCGACCTCGCCCACTTCAACGGCAAATCAACCACCACGGCCGTAGTCGGCGTAAGACCGGACCTCGCCCACTTCAACGGCAAATCAACCATCGGCCATCAAACGTAAGACCGATCCTCGCCCACTCCAACGGCAATTCAACCAACGCCCGCTCAACGGCAATTCAAGAAGGAGCCAATACCTCCCAGCACGAATATCAAGGCACAAGACGCCTCCAAACGCTCAACGACAACTCAACCACTGAAGGTCCGAAGTCATCTTCCCCACAGAAAAGGGCCCCTACAGGGTCATGCATCCCAAGCAATTGAGCAGGCGATCGGATGTAAGTCCGAAATTCGCCCACCTCAACGGCAACGCAAGCACCGGCCATCAAAGTAAGCCCGAGCTCCTCCCAACAAGTCAAAGGGAAGTCATGCAAGACTGCATATCCCCAGCACCGGCCATCAAAGTAAGCCCGAGCTCCTTCCCAACTTAGGTCATACTCCTGAACTAGGTCCCAATTTAGGTTCATACTCCCGAACTAAGCTTCACCCCGGACGCCACTACGTCCTTATCACCGACCTATACGGTCACCCGGGGACGCCGCGCGTCCTTATCGCTTTATATCTGGTCGCAGGGACGCCCACGTCCTTATCACCGACCTATACGGTCACCCGGGACGCCACCACGTCCTTATCACCGACCTATACGGGCCACCCAGACGCCACCACGCCTTATCACCGACCTATACGGTCACCCAGGACGCCACCACGTCCTTATCACCGACCTATACGGTCACCCAGGACGCCACCACGTCCTTATCACCAACCTATACGGTCACCCAGGACGCCACCACGTCCTTATCACCGACCTATACGGTCCACCCAGACGCCGCCACGTCCTTATCACCAACCTATATACGGACGCCACCACGTCCCTTATCACCGACCTATACGGTCACCCAGACGCCACCACGTCCTTATCACCGACCTATCACGGTCACCCGGGCGCCACCACGTCCTTATCACGCTTTATACGGCCACCCGGACGCCACCACGTCCTTATCACCGACCTATACGGCCACCAGACGCCACCACGTCCTTATCACCGACCTATACGGCCACCCGGGACGCCACCACGTCCTTATCACCGACCTATACGGTCGCGGGACGCCGCCACGTCCTTATCACCGGCTATACGGTCACCCAGACGCCACCACGTCCTTATCATCAACCTATACGGCCACCCGGGACGCCGCACGTCCGTCGGCTATCTGGTCACCCCGGACGCACGCCCACCTCGCCACCAGACGCCACCACGTCACACCATCAACCTCACGGCCACGGACGCCACCACGTCCTCACCACCGACTCGGCGGTCACACACTCCCAGGGCACCACCACGCCCGCATTCACGAAACACTCACCCCACACCCGAACTACGACTGGGCTTGATTCCCGCCAGGATACGTAGGAATCCTATCACGGGTCCGGCTATTGACTGCCTAAACTGGTCACCCAAAAGGACACCACCACGTCCTCACTTTGACCCTCACGGTCACTTCCTCTCCCGGCCACGCGATCCCGATAGGACCCTTATCTTATCGGCGACCCCACTTCTTTCATAAGTGACGTCGTCGAGGGCTTCGTAAGTACCCCAATCTGGATCACTCCCTTTCAAACACCGGAAACACCGCGAGACTCATCCACGCAGCCTCGGAGACCTCTCTCACTCAAAACCCTCTCAAAACCCTCTCAAACCCCCCAACCAAACGGGAGGAGCCTTCTCGGATAAAAAGGGACAAAGGACCTTTTGGGAATTTTCAGAAATCGGAAAAGCAATTAAGGTCCGTACGGACCTCTTTGTTTCAATGATTACTAAATCCTTAAAGTCCACAATATTCCCTCAAATCCCGGAGAAATGATGACTTCCATGCGAGTTGGTCCGTACGGACCTCTTTGCATGCAAGATGGTCCGTACGGACCTTATTGCTCAGGGAACATCATCATTCCCAAATATTCTCCATCATTGCAGATTCCCTCAAATCGAGGAAATCCAAAATTCTGGATAACCAAGAAGGTCCGTACGGACCTCTTTGCTCCGAAATTTTTACTATAAATAGAGGGCTTCCCCTCCTCATTTTTACACACCTCCCACTTCTCTCTTCCTCCCTAAGCCTTCTGGCTCCCCTTCTAAGACCTTTCGAGGCATTCCCGGCCCCTTCGGATCCTTCCGAGGCCTTCCGAGCCCCCTCGAGGTGCTCCGAAGCCTCTCCGAGCGCTCCCGAGACGCTCCCGCGCTGCCCCGAGGCACTCTCGAGGTACTCTGAGGCCCCTCGTGGTACTCCGAGGCCTTGCCTGGTCTTTCCCACGGTGTCCCGGCTCTTTCCGAGTCAAACCGGCGATCCCAAACCTTGCCGAACCTCTGCCCGAATCCAACCAACGATTCCAACGCACGCCGAACCTCTGCCCGAGTGACTCCTGCCACCACAACGCACGCCGAACCTCTGCCCGAGTGATCCCGACGATCCCCACGCACGCCGAACCTCTGCCCGAACGCAGCCTGCAACCTCAACTCACGCCGAAACTCGTCCGCGGACAACCGGCATCCCGAAGCAAACCTAACGCTACTCAGGCCTCAAACACTATTCCTCTGCGGAAGACAGACACAAACCAACATTGGTAAGGCTTCCTTCCTATTCTATTTCAATACATTTCAATACAATGTAGACATCCGATACAGCATGCATTTTTAAAAGCACACACACATCACACAACTTTTTAAAGGATATTAGGGGTATCCGAAAGACTCGTTTTTACGAGGCGACTCGGGTGAGCTCTAATATTCTAATATTCTCTTCCCGAGGAGTCATCTGACCTCCGAACTCAAAATCTCATCACACAAAAACAGTTTAAAATTTATCTTTAAACTGATGCCCTTTTTCAATGTTTTGGGCTTAATAAAAACGGCGTGGCGACTCTACAAAATGCGAAAGCAAAACGGCGAGACACCTCCAACACGCAACGCTAAAACGGAATAAGCCAGATGCCGGGGCGCGATTGTGCTGCCTCTCGGATCCGGGCGACTTCCCGAACAGTGACGAATGCGAGATGCCGGGGCTCCGCGCGCGAGCCGGATCCGGGTAATTTCAACTTCCAAATAGTTTTCTCAAAGTATTATTATTATACCCATTTTCCACAACCCTAATACTCTCAAAGTTTAATTTCGGACTTACGATTTTAGTAACTCTCAACCATTCCCTCACATAAACCAAACCCGTTAAATCATCATTAGTTGAAGAACTCCGCACACATGAGGAATTTTAAGGACAACTTTCCCATACAATACTTCATACAATACCACTTAATACAGATCAAAACCACTAATATACGCAATCTTATCAAGGTTAAATAACTTCTCAAGTTGAAACGAAATCCATCACACAACACGCAATTTATTCTCAAGAATTTGGATAGTCTTCTTTGTCTGGGTCCATCTCGTTCGAGGAAGAAACGCACCACCGAAACTTGACTTGGAACTCAAAACCTTGCACCCCGCTTCCAAAACACAATGAATCCTCGATCCCGATCTCGGTAAAATGTTGATTGGTTTTCCACGAAATCATTCAATCTCCCGCATTCACAATGTTTTAATTTCCCCTCGAATACTTCGTTAATATAAGTTGAAAGTAAACCGACTTGATCTATTCATTCACTATCACTCCAACACACCCAACCTTATCTACGTTGAAAGTAGTACAGCTTACAAAATTCCCTCGCACTGTCTTCCCATTCGAATCTTCTAACTCTTCTTCAAGTCTTGATACTTCTTCAAACTTTTCGATGAGTCGCAATTCTAGGTTTACGGTCTTCCTCTAAAACCGGTATTCTAATCTCTTACAAAGAATGATACACACTCCGAGTTGAGGGTTAAATTTTCATCCCAATTAGATACAAAATCCTTGGTCCCCGGTCTTGAAACTAGCCGATAATCCTCTTAACTTCGAATCATGGTTGAACTTCCTCTAAGGTCTCCACACTATAAGTATAACTTGAATTTTCGCAAAATATCTCACCATGCAACTCAAAGGATATACTGTTGACACATAAGCCTTTCGGCTAATCGCAATCGCAATCACAATAACTTTTCCGGTAACAAGATATAACCTCATTTAAGTCTTTCTAATAATTTCCACCTCGACTCGCTTATTGTTAAATTCCTTTCGAACCAACAAATACTTTAAACTTTCATGATCGTTAACACATCTCAAATTTAGTTGCAACTAGTTAAAAATTCCGCTAGTAAAACGCAATATAATCTCGAGTTACTTACAAGTTGAAAATAAGAAGATTCGCTCCGCCCGATTCACTTCCTCTAAACATAAGTTATCACTTTCCCATTTCGCATCATATCACAAATTAGCCTTCCATTGATACACAATTAAAAGCGTCAAGTTCTCGCATTCATTACTCAATAAGGATCATATCTACAATCGACCTATTCTTCCTCTCTACTATACGATTCACCCTTATTGCATTCTACATCCAGGATACCTCTTCCAGGTTAACTCTATCAACAATAATACAATTCTCAAGAATCTAATGACACTCCCTTGGTAGCACCCCTTTCAATCCTAAAACTATGGACTCATTACGGCAATATTCCAAAGCCAACTTACAATTATTAAACTTCACACATAAATTTTCCTATTGGAAAATAGATAACACAATTCACAATTAATTTTCATGATATTCTCAACGTCAAGTAAACAAGGATGTCACCACTAATAATTTCCACTAGCTATCAAGATAAGGATAGAACTCTACTCCTTATAACCACAACAAAAATCGAGACCATTCTATAGGGTGCTTTTGATATAGGTATTTAACCCGACACTACATCAATACGTGATTCCACTTCCCAACCGAAAGTCATATAATACTTTCTTTGAAAGCATACTTACTATTTTCCTAATTAGCACATAACATTTTTCGAAGACTTCTTACCTAAGTCTACCACATTTCAATTAAGCTTCACACTTCTTAACCAAAAATTTTCAATCTTTAAGGCATATCTAACAAGGATACCACATAAAGGCTTATTTGCATCTAATACCATGTAGACCAATTAAGCATAGTAAAAAAAAAGACTCGCTTCATACGACAAGCCTATCACCGCCCGACCACTACTTACCATTCTAGGCCAGGTATATATCAAAATCACACATTGGTAATCATACCAAATCAACTAGCAATACATGCTCAGTTATAACCACGTCACACTAGTGGTAAACCAAATAATATTCGAGGTATTCTCTCATAAGAGTAGAAATCTCTAACACATAAAACACATCTTAAGCAATGTATGCCACATGAAACAAAATGCAATGTCACACGTGCATGAGATGAACCGGGATCTATAAAGTATGACCCCTACTTCGAGACGGTATATTACCTCTAAAGGTAGCCGAGGGATCTATCCCTCCAAAACTCAAAACAAGTATTCGACTTTAAACGTTACCTTTTTGGATTCCCTTCATTGTTCCTTTTTATTCCTCCTTTAGGCCCCTATGTCCGGTACTCCAAAGCTAACCTTCGATGAAATATAGGACAATTCTTCTTGTAGTGTCCCATTTCTCCACAATTCAAACATTTCCCTTGCTTACTCCAACACTTGTCTTCTAATGACCCATCTTCTTGCAATATCCACATATAATCCTTACCCGACCTGAAGTCGGATGATTTGTCTCGAGTCGCCACTTTTTCTCCTCTTGCTAACTCCGGTCTTGATCCTTTCGATGCCCTCTATTATATCCGTAACCTTGGCCTTGAAACTTCGCTACTTCCACTTCCACCCTCAGTTTACCCCGGTGCTCGTCAATATCATTCTCTATTCGGTAGGCTTTATTCATCGTCCTCGAAAATGCGGGAAGTCGTGCGTCAATAAGCGTTTCTGAACTCTAGTCTTAATCCCTTCACAAATCGATATATCCGTCTCTCTTCTTCCGGTACCAAATGTGGACAATAGCGAGCTAGCTCCGTAAACCTTCTTGAATCTTGCGCCACGGTCATTGCTCCTTGCTCTAATTTCAAAAACTCAACTTCCTTCTTATCTCTTGTAACTATTGGAATGAAATGATCTCGAAATTTACGCGTAAAGTTCTCCTGTGTCCGGTGTAAGGTTTCGATCCCACCCGTCCTTCACTACTTGCCACCAATGCTCTGCAGGTCCCTCTAACTTGAAGACTGCGCATCTCACTTTTTCTGCATCCGTGCTCTCCATCGCTGCGAAAATCTTATTCATACTTTCAAGCCATCTCTCAGCCTTCACCGGATCCGGATCTCCACTAAAACTTGGAGGTGTCATCTTAACGAACTTTTCCAAACCATGCCCGTATACGCCTCCTTGATGCTGCTTGTGCTTGCCCTTGTGTTGTCATATTTTGCAAAAATCCTCGAAACATGTTCATCGTCTCAACATTCGGATTTCCATCACCCCCGGCCTTACCAACATTGCCCAGAACCTGATGCTGATCATCCTCATTTTCAGCCATTGAATAAACTCCCTGCAACAAACACTCGACGTAATTTATCACACACTCTCACTCAGCTAGACTCTACCCGAGAACTCTAACCGTGCTTTGATACCAACTGTGAGGACCCCGACCCGGAACCTACACGTGTTCCGAGTTGGAGCGCCCTCAAACTAACCCGAAAACACTAAACTTTTAAAACTTTACTTGACTTTCAAACATAAACATTAATAATATAACATTTCAAACTAACTCCACTCTACTCCACATCGGAGGAGGAGATAACTAACTTTGAAAAGTAACAACCTGTTTTAATTACAAAGACTTTAGTTATAACGTACAAACTAAGTTTTATACTCATAAACTCCATAAAGGAATTATACCAAAATACATTCTTTACACCAACCTATATGTACTCTGACAAATCCCAAAATACCACGTACCAACTCCTTTCCGTCCTCACTTGGCCGGTCCGCCTGTCTCAGATCTAAAACAAGAAAGGGAGAGGGGTGAGAATAAATCTCAATGAAGCTATTATGATATGCAAAGCAAGATGCCAAACAAAGTGCAACACATAGCATGGTAGCACATAACACACTAGGAAAGCGGTAAACACATTCCGTTACCTTGGTTTACCTTTCCCGTCCGAACAATAAGTCGTATAACCGTGGGTATCAATACTCCACTACATCTCGTGAATGCATATTCACCGGATCCCATACCATGTAACCGAGACAGGTTATGCTTATAACTCATCTCCGTGAACCGCTTAGGCATATTCACATCTTATAAAACCCGTTTTCCAGTGGAAAATATAAGACATCGGCATTCCTATGAACCGACCGCACATATCCATAGAAGCCGAACCCCGCCCGCGGCCGCGAGAGGGGAGAGGTCACGAGTATGATGAATCTTCAATCACTTAGAGAACAAATCAATAACTGATTGAAATCCATTATACCCCCCATTCACATAAAATATCAACACGTTCAAGCACATAATAGATACTTGAAATATGATCCACAAACGGGATAGCAATATAACCACATGGTAAAATATACTCATGCCAATCAATGCCATAATGCAACATTTAAGTAATACACTATGCATAGTATCATCAACAAATATGAATGATAACAAATAAATTCACAAATGGAATAACCATACAACTACATAGTAAACATATCCACACATTGGGATAACATAACAACTTGTCAAATATTCCACACTTGGGGAGCCACATAACACTTGCCAAATAATCCACAAAGGGGATAAACAATATAGTCACATGGTAAAATAGAATATCAGGAAATGATCATTACATATTTAGTTTATAAAACAAATTCCATTTGAGAGATCACCTAAAAATACTCAATTTGGACTCTTGAACCATCCAATTTCGAGTCCGTATGAATTAACTATGATTTATTCAATTTCCACTCAACTTCTAACGTACAATACTACCTGCTGTAACCAAATCAGATTTTTGGGACATAAGGATAACTTCTTTAGCTATGAAACCATCACATTCAGAAAGTACTCAGAAAAACACCCAATTTAGACCCAAGAACCATCCAATTCCGATTTAATATGATTAAGTTATGACCATCACAAGATTGCTAAACGAATTCTAGTTCAGAATTGAAGTTAGGATTTCTGGGGTCTTGGGCGACCGCCCAAACCTCTTGGGCGACCGCCCAAGAGGGTTTTCAAGGAAATGTGAGTTTCTGCCAGCATGGGCGGCCGCTCAGCCCCAGGCGACCGCCCAAGCCTCCCGCCAGCCCAAACTTAGGTTTTTAACCCCTTTAACCCTAGTTCTTCCTTCCCTCTACCATTGATTATTCAAGAACACCCAAGAACACCTTCATTTCACCAAATCCCAAACAAACATGTAAACTTCAAAACCAAGTAACCCTAGATTATTTATCACTACTATTTCTACCCATTTCAACCCTTTTAACTCATCTTCATTGAACCCTAACTTCAACAATTTCAAATTCTATCCATTCCTTAAAAATCTAAATCAACTCCCATGAACCACTATCTTTTTAAGCCATTAATCCATTTTCTAACTCCAAGAAGATTTCCAAAGCATATAATAACAATCACAACACTAAGAACAACAATAGATAGATTATGAGCACATAGATGAAAGGAGGTCATAACAACTCACCTTTGGGATTGAAATGGAAGGTTGATCTATTTAGCTAGATGAGTTCCTCTAGGCGATCCAACTTCAAAGGTGCTCTTGGACTTGAATTTGGTGAAGAAATTCTTGGCTTCAAGGTTTGGAACTTGGGGCTTCCATGGAGGTTCTCTCTAATTCTCTAGGTTGAAGATGAATGAGAAATGAGGGAGAAGGGAGGGGTAGTAAGAGGAGGTGATGGGAAGAGGACACTTGGCAAGGCATGGAAGAGTAAGAAAGTTGGCCCCTCCTACAACTTAATCCAAGGCTTTCACCCTACTCCCATTAATTTAAAATAAACCTTATCCCATTAATTCATCCTACTCATTTAACCTCCCCACATATTTATCTATTTATTAAATTTCCATTTTGTATCATTTCCCTTAGTTTCTTTATTTAATGTCCAATCAATTCTTATAAGCTCCTTAATTTACTTTTCACCCAATTTATCCTAACTCAAGAATTTAAAGATAAAATTGAACACATAAAGTCAACATAATATTAAAAGCATATAATTAAATATTAAAAATTGAGTGCCTAGGGTTGGGGTCGTCACATCCACCCAAAAGGGTGAAGCACTTATTGGGACGGAGGGAGTATATATTATCTAATACTATTAGTTAATAACAAAGAATATGAAAAGTCACACATTTAAGAATTATATGGTATGTGGCTTCACAAATAAAGATCTTTAGAAAAAATTGTCCACTTGACATTACCATAGGCCTCCTCACCTACTTTAAATATATATAATATAGATTTAAAAATGAGACAGAGTTACACAAAAATCATTTTTACACTGGTATTTAATAATACATACACTGACACTCTTCACACACTGACATTTTTTTATACTAACACTGTCACTTTTTTACTCTACATTGGCACTTTTTTATACTGACACTTAATAATACATGCACTGTCACTATTTACACTGGCATTTGTTTACACTAACACCGGCACTTTTTAACACTAAAACTTGACTTTTTTTACATCGACAATTAATAATACATGCAATGGCACTCTTTACACTGGTCTGACACTCTTTACACTGTCACCTTGTTAAACTAACACAGACACTTCTTTACACTAACACTGACATTTAATAATACATGCACTGGCACTATTTACATTAACACTAGCACTTTTTTAAATTGGCACTTAATAATACATGAAATGACACTCTTTACACTGGTAATTTGTTACTATTAACACTGAAAATAGCCGGGGAATCAAAACACCTTTTTTCTAATATTAATGAAAAACGCATTTTTTTTTAAGATTTTGCCTTTCTTTGATTATCTCTTTTTTCTTTTTCAAGTTTATTTCCTCATTTTACTCTTGTTCATAAATACAAAATTACAAAAAATTAGAGGGAAGACTTTCTCTCCCTAGGATTTATCTCCTAGGCGCTTCTGTGGGTGCGTGTGTGTGTGTGTGAGTAGTGATGAAAAAAAAAATTACAAAAATGAACAAGCTTTCTTTCATTTTTGTAAAAAAAAAAAAAGACTTAATTAATTTGGCAAAGCCACTTATTTATTCATAAATTTCACACTTTTTATATAAACGATTATTCTATTTAAAAGAAAAAAAATTATAATCTATAATACAATACAGGTTGGTCATAACCGCCTCTTAGCCTGGGTATAAGTGGTGGCTGAGATTGAATCTTAGTAAATTGATCCGACGGCTGAGATTTAATTTATAAAAGAAAAAAAAACTGTCTAGCTCCCCACTACTTCAAAAAACTGCAAGAACTATTTTTGATTTCTTTCACAAAAAAAATAAAATCTTCTAGCGACAGTTGAAAGCATCCTCTCGCTGAAAAGCGCTTAGATTTTATGGGGGGAAAACTGTCTTTTGTTGGTGCCTTTTAAATTGAGCATTTGAAATATAAACACTGTATTTTGGAGTTGGTTTTGGTGAATGTGAGGGAGTTTGACACAGGTTCTTTTTATTTTGGTATGAATTTTGTTTAGTGTTAAGGTACTCTATGTCCGTCCCATCAAGAGCATAATTTGAATTTTTTGCACATTAATTTTAAGCCGGAGTTAGTATGATTTTTGGATATTCAAAGCCATACTCTGGACAGTCTCTAATGTTTGATGAATGTTTCATTTTCTCCTTTTCAAATATAAATTTTATGATTTTTTAAGCATTTATTTTACTTGGATATTCTCTTAGTTCTTTCATTGCTTCATATAATTCACTGATAATTTATGTTTCATTACTGTTTTGTAGGTATTAATCTTCCTAATTTCTCAAAGTGTTTGAATTTGAATATGGAACCCAAAGATGGACCCCAAGACGGACCCGAAGATGGACTAAACCCGAACCCCTGAAGCCACTGTGATACTGCCTGAGGTGGCAACGAGGATGGAATCTTCTACTCAGCCCACCGGAACTCCGACATTTGCTCCGGCTCAACGATCTTCTACCCCGGCCACCGGACCACCGCCAGTTGGAATGGCTCAAGAATCTTCTACCCCACCCCTGGACCTCCGCCATTTGCTGGGTCTGGGCATAGGAGAGGCAGACCCCGCAAGTATGGTCCTGATGGGGGAGTGTTAGGTACCTCAGGGCCAATATTGTAAATTCAATTTTAATTTTAGGCATTTTTTATTTTTACTTTTATTTTTAGAGTTTATGGTTCAATATTTTTACTATTGTAATCTTTTTTATTTCCGGATCATCATATTTTTGCCATGTATAGTACCAACTCAACAATTGTATTATGTCATTGTGCCACATAATCATGTTTATTTAATGAAAATTTTAACAAAAAGTGGATGGAAAAATGATATAGTACTTTAAATAGGTACACAAAAATGGTAATAGAAACCAATACGTCAAAAAATGTATAAGTTATTAACCTTTATTTAATGATAATTTTAACAAATTGTGGTGGTTCAGATTTAAAGTTAGAAAACTGATCCGACGGCTGAAAATTATCTTCCTTACAAACTTTCCTATTTATCTTTTTTTAACATTCCTTTTCCATTTTCTCTATTTTACTTTTTAACTATTATTTCTTTTTGCATATTACTTTAAGTTTTTTTTTTAAAAAAAAAACGAATTCACTAAGATTTGGTAAAAAAAAATTTTTTTTTTAATAGAAAAACCGATTATAAATAAATGATCATGTTTTTTTTTGTATTTTTTTTAAATTATTTAGTATACTCCTTAAAAAATGTTTAGGGTTTATATATACTATTTCTTTCAAAAAAATTGAATTGGGTATTTTTTTTTTCTCTTTTATTTATGTATAATTCAATTCAATTTGATTTATTTATTTTTCCCTTTTATTATATATAATTAAAGCATACATTGATGCAATCGACTTCTCTCAATATTTCTAGCACAAATTAGTATTTGATGGAGGTACTGACCTGTGCGATCCGCACGGGGGGTTAGTACTAGTACTTCTTTAATCTATATTACAATATATGTGGATTTTAAGCGCCACACAAAAAAGGGCCAGGATTGAGTTTGAGAAAAGATAAAGAGTGGCTGAGATTAAATTTCAGGAATAACTACCATAGGATTTAAAGTTGGAAAAGTGATTGAATCTACGAATCTCCCTTACTACAGTAGTTATCAGCGGTTATGACCTCCTCTCAAAATGATTTTATTTCTCAAAATATTTCATTTTAAAAAAATATATTCCAAAATAACAACCCTTCAAAACTATTGATCAAAATGACCCATTTAGCGAGTTTTAATTTTAATATTAAAAGAAAAAATTTGAACTCGCTAATTGAATTAACGAGTTCTAAGTTTGTTTTCTTTTGTGTGAACACAACCACATTACTAATTCATTCTCCGTCTCGCTTTAAATTACAAATAAAAATATAAAAATTATGTCTTAATAAAGAAAACTAAAAAATAAATTTGAACCGTTAATTGAATTAGCGTGTTCTAAGTTTCTTTTCTTCTGTGTGAACACAACCAAATTACTAATACATTCTCCGTCTCGCTTTAAATTACAAAATAAAAATTAAAAAAATTATGTTTTAATAAAGAAAGCTAAAAGGAAATATTATTTTTTTCGTCTCAAATAAATACTTAAAAAAATGTACTACTGTAAAAAAATTATTTCCTTCATATCAAAAATGAATATTACTTTCGAATCAAAATGAATAACCCAAAAATAGTTTCTTTTCTTCCGTGTGAACACAACCAAATTACTGATTCATTCTCCGTCTCGCTTTAAGTTACAAAATAAAAATATAAAAATTATGTTTTAATAAAGAAAACTAAAAGAAAATATTATTTTTTTCGTCTCAAATAAATACTTAAAAAATGTACTACTGTAAAAAAATTATTTCCTTCATATCAAAAATGAATATTACTTTCGACTCAAAATGAATAACCAAAAAATGGAGTACTACATTTTTTGTCCAAAAAAATGAACATTACTTCTTTCATCCCAAAAAATAATTCTTTTTTAAAATGTTCATTGAGACGAAAGAAGCAATGTTCAATTTTTTTTATATAGAAAGTAGTATTAATTTTGGGACGAAAGTAATATTCATTTTTGAAATGAAGGATTTTTTTTTTAAAGAAGTAGAATTTCTTTCTATGTCAAAAAAATGAACATTTTTTCCTTCGCCTCAATGAACATTTTAAAAAAGAATTATGTAGTATGCAATAGGTTTTGAAGTTAAATATTTTAGAACTGCTGCTAAAAAAACTTTTTCTTTGTTCTATCCTTGCTACATGTTGTACTTTTATTTTCCTTACATCTCAAATGAATTGTGTAGTATACAGTACGTTTTGAAATTAAATATTTTAAATATTTGATTTTATAATGTGCGTCGGTTCTACGGCTGACATAACTCTCGATTCTCTCTTTTCACATGAACCTCGATTGCCACTCAAGAGTATATCTAGAAATCTTCTTCAACATATGCCTACGGAGGAGGAGTATGAGTAGGAGAAGGAGAATGAGATTAATGATATCTTCCAAAATAAAAATAATTCAGGTGCATCTCCACCTTCTCTTTTTATTCATATACATACCTACACAATTTTATTTTATTTTGGTAAAATACCTCTGTGTTCTTTTCAATTGTTAATCGTTTGTTAGTTTCATAAGTTTAATTTATTTATTTATTTTTGTGGGGTGTGGGGGTGGGAATTATGTGTTTTCTATTTCTATATCTTTCTAAAAAATCTCTTTGTTCTTTTTTCGGCTTCTATCTATGATTGATTTCTTATTTTAAAAAAAATGAAATTACATGGAAACAATTGCATATACAAATGTCTAATCCTACATATTTGATTAGTTTGAAGTAAAGCGTTTAAGGTTTTCTAATTTTAGAAACTGAAGAGATCACGTGAAGAGATATATTCTCATTCGTTTATTTTGTTGAACCTATATTTTGTTTAGGCTCAGCTCATTTACTTACCCATTCACTTACTGAGCTCTGGACGAAAGTTTTGTCAAAGTTTCGGTTGCTAATTGCTAACAACAATGTATATATATGTGTATATTTGTTCCCAACAAATGTTTTTCTCCACTTATTTTAAGCATCACCCTACACCAATTCAAGGAAATTTTTGGCATAACATTTTCCTTCATTTTAACGCAATCTGATCCATTAAAGAAAAATGCTGCTGCTCAATTAAAAAGGAGTAAACAAAGAGTGGTGTTAATGTTGAATGCTTTCAGATTTTTTACCATTCTTACAGTTATATGGGATAATTTTGCACTTTTCATATTTATATTTCAATAAAAATTAAAATTAGTGGTTTAGTGACCTGACATGTTTTGTACTGCTAAATTGTTAGTGAAATATGTCACCAAATTTTTTTTTGAGTTGTGCATATCCTTAAACTAAATGACTTACTTTGTACTATATTGTGTCCATTGATAGATTGATAGGGCAGTTTCTACGTGTAAAAGAGATGTTTACTACATCATTGCAGAGAGCAGGTGATTTGGAGGTGCCAGCGTTTACTCCATAGTTGTTTAGTGAGTAAAACATAAATGCATGTATTTTAATGTGAGGTAGTGCATGCTAAATTGCTATGGGTTAAGGCTATCATTTAGGAATTGAAAAAAATTAGTGTAAATAATCACTTGCTAAGTGTATTGAGAGATAGATAAGGAAGGTGGTGGTTGCTTGGTGTGAGTTTTTTTTTTCCCTAATTCCTCCGTTCCAAAATGATTTTCCCATTTTTTTTCGTTACTACAAATGAATTTTAAACAATAATTTTAGATTGATTTATTTATACAAATGCAAATTTAAAAATTATTATTGATACACCATCAACAATACTATCAATAACAAGTTTTAGTTTTTCATTGGACTAATAAATAAATTTAAAATTATTGCTCAAATTTCATTCGTAGTAATAAAAAAAAAAGTGGGAAGAACATTATGGAACGGAGGAAGTGTTATTGTTCTAAAAATTTATATTTTATATAGATATGATTTGGGGCATCTTTTCCTCATTGACTTCTCCTTTTTGGCATACCGTCTCGTGCCATTGACACGGGCTAAAGAGTTACTAGTTACGCTACACTTTTCAAAAGAAATTGAGGGAGTATATATTATTTATCCGTATGATCTCCCTGCAAACAGAGAGGGATTAAGGTGCGGGTGTCAAAGTGCTCTATCTCAAACGATATCCGGTGTTTTTTTTCGTACGAGAAGTTAGGAGTTCGAATTTCACCGAATGCAATTAATAGCACTTTCATGTCACTTAAGTCCCCATAAATAAAAAAGAGCAATGCTATAGGCACAAAAGAAAGTTACAAAATCTTGCTCACAAAATGAGTCGGCAATATTTTATTGGTTGCATCGATAATGGACCCACTACGCTCTAATTAAAAACACCAATAAAATAATTATATCTAGGATTTTTTTGAGCAAGTTTTTGTAACTATTTTGTGTGGCCTAATATTATTCAATAAAAAATCCAATTTAAAAAATAAATACTATGAAATGGGAAACAGAATCAAAGGCACATTTCACTGTTTAAGCTTTTAACTGGGAATCACAACAAGATTTTGCATGTATTCATCCTCCAATTATATGGGTAAATAGGGGTACAACTGCACCCAACAGAATTTGAAAGAGTATTTTTTTCTACACATTCATAAAACGAAAAAATAAAAAAGATTTCTCCGTTTATTAAAAAGGGAACCAGTGAGTTTGAGATTCCACTGGTCAAGTCTAAATATATAAATATCAACTTGGACTGTAATCAATCGATGGGAACAATCATTCAACCATTCCATCTTTCACCAATTCTTCCAACCCCTTCCTCAGCCTCTCAGCCGCAAGTCGACAGTCATTCTCTCTCAACCCTCCGAAAGAGATTCTGACATGTCCCTGACAGCCACAGGCCCCACCAGGGATTACGACCACCTTATGTTTCCGAGCCAGCCAACGAACAACCTCAAAGTCATCAATATACTTGTCTGGAAGCTTTGCCCACAAATATATTGCACCTTCTCCACCTTTAACAGCTCCTTCTCCTAAAGGAGAGAGTCCTTCTAGAACAAGTGCTCTGTTTTTTACTAGATCTTTGACCTGATCGGTCACCCATTCGGGTCCCACTTCTAAAGAGTGAAGGGCTAGTCGTTGTGATATTATAGAAGCACATATGGGTATGTTGTCTTGGACTTTAAGGAGTTGTGCTGCAAGGCCCTCCACTTCTGAAGGGAATGCTATCTGCATTTATATATATTTCAAAGAAACTTTTTTTAAAATGTTTTTCACAGTCGACTTAACTTTTATTCAGAAAATGAAAAAAAAAATGTGTGTACATTACTTACATATCCGACTCGCCAACCCATCATTCCATATGCTTTAGAGAATGAAAAGATATTGACTATATGGTTGCCCTCTATGCACGAGTGCTTCAAACCATCATACATAAAGTACCTGCAATATTGTGAAAGTTAGAGAATCCTAGTCTCCTGCTATTGTAAGATACTAGTACTAACCCCGTGCCAAAGGCACGGAGTGACGCCTAACCACTCGCGGTTCTACTAAATTCATTTTCCCTTTCTTTAACCGAAATCGTCGTGCTAGTAAAAAAAATATCATGTCCCAAAAAAGTAATTTAAACAAAAAGTAAAAAAAAATCATGAACAATATATAATAAAAAAATTAAATCCAGACCGTCAGATCAATTTTCCAGATTCAATCTCAGCCGCTTTTTATCACAGCGGTTACAAACAGTTAAAAGGGATGCGTATTGTACAATAGAATTCCCTCAATCAAAATGCTCAAGAATAAAACATATTATAGACTTGAAAACAATGGAATGGAGATTCTAAAAAAATCAATACTTGTTTCGAGGAGACATTTCATTAATCAAGAAGTTAGTGCTCTACTTTACAATGGACATGTGTGATGTGTTATTCTTCCTTCAAAAGACATTTTTGTTTGTTTGTAAGTTTGCATTTCTACGTAGCAAGAAGACACTTACTCGTATGTGTTATCTACAACAAGCCAGCATCCAGCATCTTTGCAAATATCTGATATCCTCTATTAGCAAGTATAAATAAAATGAAACGAAAGGTTAGAAGAATAAAGAAATTAGGAAGTGAGATGAGTAGGTGGAAGAGATATATCTACCTTGAGAAGGGGTTCTGGAACGTAAGTTCCGGATGGGTTGCCAGGATTCACAACAGTCACAAGCTTTGGAGTTGGTTTCGTCTCCCGCAAAGTTTTTTCTAGCCAATCTGAAAACCAACACAAGGTAATCAAATCAGGGAAGGAATTCAATTAACTCAATAGCTAAGCATACTCACTTGCAAATTGCGTACCAAAAAAATCAGTGGGCCAAAAGTAAACGTAGACAGTCTATTACTTGGACAGACGTTTGGCAAAAACTGACCTAAAATCTCAATTTCAACCAACTTAACAATGGGGGTATGAAATAATGAAACTATGAATCGAATCCATAACTAAGATTGTTTCCGCCACTTTGAAGGTGACTTCTCCACTTCTTCCTAATCATGTAATACACGCCTCAAAAGCTCTCATCTCTCTCCACTTCGGCATCCAACCAAGCTCCACAAAGAGGCAAACTATATATCATAACCTACTACCCACAAATGCACTTGTTTTGCCACCTAATACAAGTAAAGCAACTTTTAGTGCAAAAACAGAACCCAGTGTCTCGAGTCTGTCTATAAGGGAAAAACAGAGTTTTGTAAGAGAAAATCTGTAAAGAGACAAACTTGCAAGACCTTGTATACTCTAAACAAAGTCATAATCTTGATTATGAGAGCTTCAAGTGAATGAAATTGAAAAGTAACCTGTTACTCCCTACGTCCCGTAATGATAGTCTCATTTGATTATTCAAAGAGTTTAAGAACATTATTTCATTTCTAATGTTATCCTTAATGAGCCCCACTTATTACTCTTGAGTAAATGTGCCACTAGTGAGTTGTCTCCTAATGTTATCACAGGGTAGTTTTGAAAATTAATTGGTTTTAATCCTTCAATTTAGGAAATGAGACTAACATTTTGGGACAAACAAAACGACATTGGGACTAGCTTTGTGGTACAGAGGGAGTATATGACAGGTTGATTTCAATGATAAATAAAAATATACCTGTCCATATTTGTGCAAAGCCATGTCGTATACTTTCTAACTTATAAACCAAAAACTTATAGCCATCTAGACTGTCAAAGCTTTAAAATGTATGCATAAAGGATAAAACACTAAGATAGCCAATACCTTACTTAGCATAAACAAAATGAACTCTGGATTGCCACAAATGAAAGTTCAAAGCACATAGAAAAATAAGCAGAAATTTTACAGCACATAAAGGTTCAACCTGCATCTGGATGAAGTGTCTTTGGATCACCAGGACCCACCAGAATGTTAGTAACGCCCGTCATCTGGAATGACATGTATGCATTGAAGTAGTATGGTGCAAACATGACTACAGAATCCCCGGCATCACACAATGTAAGCACAATATTCACAAATGCCTGCAAGTGATTCATGAATAGATGAATATTACATCTTTGATGTATTTAAACATAAATAGAATCATCTGAGTGATATAACTTCAATATACAAATCAAGTCTCATATTCATCCAAATTTCGACACCGGAATATAATATTTGAATAGGAAGGGAAGCATATCAAGGATTTGTAAACAAGTGCACCTATGCATAGTGAATTTCATGGTACCCTCTAATATCCGATTGAAATACGTGCACATCCTAAGCAATAGGTTCAGAAAGGATATACAGAGGCTGGCACTTCAACCATACTGGAAATTTTCAAACTACCTCAATGAGAACCATGATATCGTAGTCATAAATTTATATTTTTGGTTCTTCAAGAAATCTTTACCCGTAACCCAAAGAGCAAAGCTAATACAAGAACTAAGAACTTAACAAGAGCAAATCAAGACAATAAAGTGCATTAAGTAATATTATATATTCCCCTCAAAAATTGAACCAAAACAAGGAGGGGACATTTGATTCAAATGAGGTGGGAAAGATAGGTTATTATAGTATTAGCTATCTGGAAAAGACAATGCACTTGAAATTTGTACTACCTCCCAAGAAGAGAACTAATGAAAAAGCAAGCTTATTTACCTGATTTGCACCTGCAGTAACCATCACCGAGGACTTGCATAACTTATTCTCTCTATGCAACTGCAAAAACATAATATGATAAATGATAAAATTAAAGCAGATTGTAAAAAAGACAGAAAAAATGTGCATGTGCAAAGTGATTATACACCTTGACAAACAGATTATTCTGGTTAGAAAATGCATTCATTTGCCACAAAAATAAAAGCATGAATGAATGAGACACTAGACCTCTGAACCACATATAATAACTGAACACAAACAAGAATTTCTTTTTATTTACCTTCTTAATCAATCCCTCCCTCAGCTCCGGAAGACCTTCATCGTGACCATAGCAGCTAACTGAAGGTTCATATACAAGCTCTTTAACTTTCTCCAATGCTTGCTTTGGTGGTTGCCAGTACACTACCCCCTATAATTAAGGGCAAGATATTATTTTCATGTTGTTACATGCAATAAATATTTTTATTCTTTACTTCATCAAACATTAACAGTGTAGATTAGAAAATCTATGTATTTTCATTTTCAAATCCCGTCCCTAATCTAACATGCCATTAAACAGTAAAGATTCAACTTTCTTATATACGGGCCAATTGGACTAAAAGGCGTGACGAATCCATAACATAGTACCATCAATGGTAAGGGCGGTTGGGATAAAACAGAAGTCAATGCAACTAATTAAGCACACTCCATGAATGAGCATCATCGAACAAACAATTTCATTGTTGATTGCAGGCTAGCCATTTCCAGAAATTAATTTTCAGAAGAAAAAAAAAAAACGCTTGATTCGTGTATTCCTCTTATACCAATCAAACAGAAAGTCAACATTTCAAGACATCTCGGACTCCACACTGAAAATTTGTCAACTGGGATTATATTACAAGTTCCAGGAACATTGGGGATAGTAAACAAACCTGAGCCAAGGATATGGCACCTTTTACACCCCGCACCAATTCTTGAATCTGTAAACACAAACATCTGTATCAACAAAACTGTCCACAAATTTCTCCAATTCCCAAAACACACAAGAAAACAATAAAATTTCTTGCCACGCCACATACACAGACATATATAGAGGGGAGAGCACAAAAAGAACCAAAATTAGGGTTTTGAAGGGGAAGAAATGGGACCTGAACCATGACGGGGGTTTCAGTCTGGACAACCCGTTTTGCTAGCATCCCATACGAACCCATCTCTTCTCTCCTCTCTCTCACTCTCTCTAAGAACTCAACGCCCAAACTAATTTTGATTTATAAGCAAAAAAAATCCACCTACCCTACAAACGCCAAAGGGTAAATTACTGAATCCCAAATCTGAGCAGATATGGATTACAAGATTTAGGGAATCGCCGACCGAATTTGACTTTTGAGAAATCTAACAATCAAAACTTTTAGTTAATGAGTGAGATTAAAGAAATACAAGGGCTAAGATAGAGACAAAAACTCTTTGGAAATTAAATACTCCCTCCGTCCCAGAACAATCTTCACACTTTCCCTTTTGGGCGTCCCAAAACTTACTTCACACATTTAAAACTTACCTAAAATGGAAAGGAATCTTTACTATTCCCTCCACTCATTCTCTCTCCTACATTATTTTAATACTCACAACACCATTATAATTTACTATTCTCTCCACTCATTCTCTCTCCTATTTTATTTTCACACTCACAACACTTTCAATATAATACTCCCTCCTTAAAACCAGTGCAAACAGTGTTTGTGAATTATGTTTCGGGACGGAGGGAGTATATAAAAAATGGAGAAGGAGAGTGAGAGACGTTAGGTGTGACTGAATTTATATGCTTTTCTTGAGTTCTTGAGTGTTCCAGAAGATTTCGCCGCCGGGGTCCCGCTTAGGCCCTAGGCCCTTTTTAACGTCTAGTTCTAAGTTCCGCCTAGGTTCTACTTATTCTCGACTAGTCTTCGTCTAGGCGCTAAGCTCGACTCCGCCGCCTAACGCTTTCCAGAACCTTGTTTTTTTTTTTATGTCCATAAAGGAAGTAATTGAGGACAATAGAAAGGATCAGTGTTAATACTAATCCAATAGAATAATTCTTTTATTATTTTTAATTATCATAACCCACCACTATCACAAGAATCACCAAACATAAATTTCTCTATCCCTCAAAAGATACCAAAAAACAAGGTCATCAGGGGGTGCCACGATCGAGCATGAGTTCGCCGTCGCCGACGAATTTCTCACGTCGTTGACATTATCTTACAGATTCGGCGTGGTATTCACCAAAAAGAATAGTAATTTACTGAGAATTTGGAGTTGTAATACCATCTCCAACTCACTTCAAATCCTCTTTTATTTCTTCAAAATAGCAACTATTCATTCATCCAACCCACTTCAAATCTTTCTTAAAAAATTAAATAGCTTCCTTCAAATTTGAAACAATACTATTAATCTTCCTTCAATTTTGAATCATTTTGAATTAAAACGTTAAAATTTTAAATTAGCCCCTCTAATTTTTACAAGATACTCCCTCCGTCCCATTAGTATTAGCACAAACACTGTTTGCGCGGGAATTAAGGAATATGATATTTTAATAAAATGTTGTGAGTGTAAAAGAATGAGTGGAGAGAGAATGAGTGGAGGGTGTAATAAATTATAATGGTGTTGTGAGTATTAAAATAATGTAGGAGAGAGAATGAGTGGGGTTGGGTGAATATTTTATTAATATAAAGTTTCCTTTTTGGGAGTGTGCGGATATTAGCGGGACGCCCAAAAAGGAAAGTGTGCTAATATTAGCGGGACGGAGGGAGTATACCTTATTTTTTCAATAAATAAAAAAATATTTTTTCTATCATTTAAATTAATAATTTTTTTTTTATATTGAGATAATTATTTGAGAAAAATCAAAAGAAAAAGTTAGACGAATATATTAATATTTAACATAAATTAAATAATTGAAAAAATATTAATATTTAAAGAATATAATTAATATTACATGATAATAGAAAAGTCACACAATTTTAATACAAACAATGTAATAAAGCATAAATATTAGATAAACAACAATAACAACGCAAAAAAAAAAAAAAAATCTATATTTATAGTGTTTTGGTTTATAAATATTTTATTTTAAATGTTATCATCTAAAACAAAAGAGAGGGTTCAATATGTAAAAAGATTAAACTTTGTGTAATCTTTGTGAAATTAGAGAAGTAATATAATAATTGTAATTGTTAGAGATATTATCCCACATTGGAAATTGACAAACCATTGCCTATAATATATAAAGATCCTGGGTCACTCCCCTTAGCACCAATTGATTTTAAGGTGGAATCTCAGACTTTAAGATGGTATAAGAGCGGGTTAACTTTCTGGCGTGCGGCCCGGCGCGATGTTACTCTGTGCCACCCGATTGATAAGTCCACATTGTAAGCTTTGGCAAAGCCCGCTACACGTGGGGGGCGTGTTAGAGATATTATCCACATTGAGAATTGACAAACCTTGCCTATAATATATAAAGATTCTGGGTCACTCCCCTTAACATCAATTGGTTTTAAGATGAAATCTCAGACTTTAAGAATAATAATAAGGTGTAGGAGAAAAATGCTAAAAATATTCTTTTTGAAGTTAAAATTGAAGATATGGGTTGGATAGGAAAAAAATTGAAGCAATATTTGAAGAAAAATGAAGCAAAATTTAAAGAAATTTACAATATGGATTGGAGATGCTCTAAAGGAGAGGTCAAAGGGAGACGAGAAGAAATGAAAGGGGGGGGGGGGGTGGCATCGTTGTTGGCGATTCTTCATGCCCCACCGGACGATTGTCATAAGCGGTACGCCGTACCCAGTTTACCACTGTTTTCTAACTATCCAATTTACCACTGTTTTCTAACTACGTCTACCGTAAGTAACTCTCACATCGATACCGCGATTTAAACTTCAAAACATTTTGGGCTCAAATACTCTCGTAGATGAATATTTTTATTACTAAAAAATATAGAAGGTGGAATAGAATATTAAGTGAGTAGGAGATAGAAAAAGGCAGGGGGGGGGGGGGTACTCGCCCCCCCAGCGGCGGAAATGCAGTGAAAATTTTTTTTTTTGCCCCCACCATATTTTTGTTATATACTCCCTCCGTCCCACCTTAGTGTAGACTTCTTTCCTTTTTCGTCCGTCCCACCTTAGTGTAGACTGCCCAAATTAGAAAGTTTTTTATTATTTTTTATTTTCCCTACCCCACCCACTCATTCTCTCTCTTCATTTTCCACCATACAATTTATTCAACCAACCTACTATTCACTCCACTCATTCTCTCTCTTCATTTTCTACCACACATTTTCATTATCTTAATAATATTCCTTAGTTATTGTGTCCACCACCTTAGTCTACACTAAGGTGGGACGGAGGGAGTATGTATATATATAATTAACTTCAAGATTAACACCAGTGAGTGGTGTGGTTCAGTGGTAGAAGGGGTGAAGTTAAAGCCTTTGGTGATTCCTTCCAAATCCATGTTCGAACCCTGCTACCTACATTTTCAATTAATTTTTCCATCTTTGCTATTCTTTCTCTTAACAGTTTTGTTTTTCTCTTTCTCCTAATTTCCTCACATTTTTTCAATCTTAATTAATTCGTTAGGCTTTTCCCATTTTTTTTGTTTTTGGTCTTTCTTCCTATTATCCCAAGTTTAATTAGCAAATTTGAATATTTTTTTGTACGAGTATTTTAATAAATTGTTTGCGTTAAATACTTCAACATTATTTCAATCGTTCTTTGAATTATTTACTTTTATCTTTTTTGTTAACTAAAATACATTGTATTTCATGGATCCGACCCATTTTTTACTTGTCCAATCCGAAAATTTTTTTCGGGGGCGCTGCCCCCGAACCCCCCTGTAATCTTGCCCCCCCCCCTCGGCCAATTCCTAGCTCCGCCCCTGGAAAAAGGGATACGGAATAGTTAGTAGACATGTGTTAATGTGAGTATGATATGTGAAACTTATTAAAATAATTATTATAAATTTTCATTTTTTTATTTTTTTGAAATTTAAAATTAAATTGAGACAAAGAAAATGTTGTTGATGCAGGATTTCTCACTCTAATTAAATTATCTATCAATTGCACTATTTTATCATTTTAGTAATATTCACAATATAAGGGTCAGATTCATAGAAACTCATGTGTAGGAAGTATATTTTATTAGTGCAAAATAGTAATCAATGAGATTTTAATTGAGTTGATTTATTAAACTAAGAAAGAAAGACTTAAAAGCAAAGAAACAATGAATTCATGCATTGAGAATTATAGCAATTATCACTTTATAATATTTTGAATCATGTAAAAGGACTTAATCTAATTAAAGGGTTCGTTAACAAAGATTAAGATTTGGACATTTGGTGTGCGGATTGCAACCCTAATAATTTCTCTCTTTGTTAATATATTCAGTGAGCTCAATAAAAACATTCAACGAATCCAATTTAATCATAAAAACGGTAGAACCTAGATTCATTCGATTTCATGGTCAGTAATTAATTGAATCTAATCTACTCAACAATGGGCAATCCACATGAGTGAAAAATTTAAACACAAGTAAATTCAAAGGCCAAAAGTATCTTAATATACAATTGAAACCTAAGAACATTCTTTATAAATGTTGAGGAGAATAAGAATGAGAAAGCGATATGAAGAATTAAAACCTTAGAATAAATATCAAATTGTTAATCACTCAATTCATGAACCAAAAATTTAGACTCAAAGGGTTATAAAAACAAAAGAATAAAAACCTTAAATTCTTATATTCAAAACTTGTAAAACCTAAACTATAATATGAAAGATGAGACAAAACATAATCTAGTAGTGTTTATATAGTATGGGAGGAAAGGTTTATTTGCAGTCAAAGATTTCCATCCAAAACCTTCTAGGATCTGGACAATGCACGCCAAATTCGCCTTGAATCCATGTAATTCGCGTTGGGCGTGATCGCCGTCCACAAGCACGCGTGAACGCTCTTAGTTACTGCCAAAATTGCGTGGCCGCTCTCTTTTAAGGCGCGACTGCCCCCTTTTAAGGGTGCGATCACCCTCCTGCCCTTGTTCAACTTCAGTCCTTCCTTTTTCCTCCCTTTTGCAGTCTAGCCCCAGTACTTACTAAACACTAGAAAAGACATCAAATTCATAAGGATCGAGCACAAAATAAGTTCAAAAGTATATCATTTAAATGGTTGAAAACACATCCATCAATTGTAATATTATTTTTACTTACTATTCCCTCTGTTGGGTTTGATGCCATCTAACTTGTTAATAGCTTAGAGGATTGAACAAGGGGCAAATCGGTAATTTTTGTGACAGATCGAAGGGAGCGACTGCACGGAGGCAAGCGCACGACCGCGCCAAGTTTCTGTGAAGACTGAACGGTTGCGCCCATTCTTGGGGCGATCGCGCGGGTGCCATTTCAGCGGATGGGGCGATCGCGCCCTATGGCGGATTTTGCCTAATAAGCGGCAGATTTGGTGCAGGACTCTAAAACCTTGCATGGTTAAGAATAGGCAGTATAAATAAACCTTATTCCCTATCAGTTTAATTGGTTGTAATTCCTATTGTGATATGCATATCAATAATTCTAGGTGTCCTAATGGATGTAATTTCTAGTGTGATGGAGATCAATAATTCTATGTATTTCAAGGGTTTTCTTGTCTCTCTGTTTATCTAGATCTAGGGTTTGCACAGTTGTGAATTCTTGTGATCAAGAATTCGTGCATTAGATTAGAGATTGTATTTGGTGATTGCCAGTTGATAATAATATTCTTGCCCTTTGCCCGTGGACGTAGCCAAGTTGGTGAATCACGTATATCGTTATATTGTGTGATTGGTTTATTTTCTATCTTCTACATAGATCTGTTACAACAAACTGGTATCAGAGCCGCCCAGGTTGATAAAGGTCTAGGGTGTTCCGCTGAAGAAGAAAATGGGATCAGGAATCGAATCAACAGTTGACAAGTTTAATGGGAATAATAGTTTTTCTCTTTGGCAGATCAAGATGAAGGCACTGTTGAGATACAAGGATTTGTGGGCTCCGATAGCTGCTGATCAGTAATCGTAAGGATTTAAATGGCAAAGCAGTAGCAGGTTCCATAGGTGCTGTAGCGGCTGCAACAACAGAGGGTTCGGGGAAAGCAACTGAGAAGGAAACAAAAGATCTGATCGCGCTATATGAGAGGGCCCACTCTAAAATCATCAGGTGCCTTGATGATGATGTTCTGGCGTATATTGCAGATACTGATTTCAAAGGTGCTCTGTGGCTTGCGTTGGAAGATATATATCTGACACAATCATTAACCAACAAATTGTATATGAAGCAGAAGTTGTATTATCTCCGAATGATGGAAGGTATGCCCATTAGGGAGGACTATGCCCTAGTAACCGAAGAATACAAAGGTATGATAGATACATGGATTCTTGATTATGGGGCTTTTTATCATATGTGTTCGTGAAGGGAATGGTTTGCAACGTACGAAGAGACGGAATGGGTGATATTTATATTGCTAGCGGTTATGTCTGCAAGGTAGTTGGCATGAGTTCCATCAGGCGAACTTTGGGTGGTAAGTTATGTACATTGAACATGGTTAGGCATGTTCCTGAAGTAACGAAAAATCTGATATCGCTTAGTCGGCTAGACAAGCTGGGATACAGTTTCAAAGGTGAAGGTGGAGCAGTTAAATGTCTACAAGGGTTCGAATGTAATTCTGAAAGGGGTAAAACAACGTTCCTTGTACGTACTTCAAGGTTCTACGTTTTTGGTTTTTGGTGTCGAGCATCATATAACAAAGGGTATGGTAGAGACATATCTGAAGGAAACATGTTGCGTGGTTTCATGTGAAGTGGTTGACAAACAGGTGGAGCAGGAAGTTACTAAAGGTGGAGTTGAACTAGGAAAGCCACAGTTATTAAGTCAACGCACTGATTTGGGAAGCGAGAAAGGAATCAAGGAAAATGTACGTACTATTGGGGATTACACGGATATGGCCGCTTCATTTGTTTGGGTTGGCAAGATCCAATGTCGACTGGATTTGCCCAATTGTCGGTTGGGGCAATTTTGAGTGTTTACTGCAATGGTACATTTGGGTGTCATGGAGACACATTGGTGTGCTAGGCGCAACACATTTTGGATGTACAGGGGGATACATTTGGGTGTTTGGTAGACACGTCTGTTTACTTGTTAAACGGGTCTGATCAACTGTTTCAGCAAGTCCTTTGATGTTCGGCGTAACACATTTGGTTATCTAGGGAGATACAATTTTTTGGTTGTCCGGAGGACAAGTTGGGTGTTTGGCATAACACATCAGAGGCAGAGGGGAGTTCTGATTTTGTGGTCGGGAGTCTAGATGTCAAGGTGGAGATTTGTTGGGTTTGATGCCATCTAACTTGGAAATAGCTTAGAGGATTGAATAAGGGGCAAATTGGTAATTATAGTGGCAGACCGAAGGGAGCGACCGCGCAGAGGCAAGCGCGCGACCGCGCCTAGTTTTTGTGAAGACTGAGCGATCTCGCCCATTCTTAGGGAGATTGCGAGGGTGCCGTTTCAGCGGATGGGGCGATCGCGTCTTATGGCGGATTTGGCCTAATTAGCAGCAGCTTTGGCACAGGACTCTAAAACCTTGCAAGATTAGGAATAGGCAGTATAAATAAGTCATATTCCCTAGCAGTTTAATTGGTTGTAATTCCTAGTGTGATAGGCATACCAATAATTCTATTTGTTACAATGGATGTAATTTCTAGTGTGATAGAGATCAATAATTATAGGTGTTATAAAGGGTTTTCTTCTCTCTCTGTTTCTCTAGATATAGGGTTTGCACAGTTGTTAATTCTTGTGATCAAGAATTTGTGCATTAGAATAGAGATTGTATTTGATGATTGCAAGTTGATCATAATAATCTTGCCCTCTGCCCGTGCACGTAGCCAAGTTGGTGAACCACGTATATCGTTGTATTGTGTGATTGATTTATTTTATATCTTCTACATAGATCTGTTACAACACCCTCTATCTTTAAATGAATAATAAAAAAAATCAAATTTACTCTTTATCATGAGTAAATAAAATTTCTTTTCTATTATTTCATTTTGGGGCAATGTAGTTTCGCCCATCAATAATATTCATAAATGGGATGACATAAGAATTAAGAAAAAAGGTGAAAAATAAAATGTGTCATGAATGTAAATAGTTGGATAAGAGAGATAAATGGTCGAATGACCAATTTTACGAAATGTAGTGTTCGATTTTAATGCAATATACTTATAAAAATCCTAATGAAATTATGATGTGGCATATGAAATATTATTTGGTTACAAAATTAAAAAGATTTATAATCGTCCAAAAAAACTAACGAAGTTCATTCAATCATCAAAATCAAACCCGACTACCACCCACCACCACAACCAATGTCCTCTAAAAATCGACAACCACCATCCATCATCACTCTGCCACCAACCAATGTATCCCTTCCGATCACCACCACACAATTCCGGCAACAATCCTCTTTAACGCCCCTTCCACATCATTTAATACCATTTAAAGATCCTTCAATACAAAAAAAATAAAAATATTTCAATTCCTTCGAACCCATTTTCACCAAAATTGGCAAATTGACAAAATAGAACCCAAAATCTAAAACATCGGATCCACAAATCTGCAAATGTGAAGCCAAAATCTCATATTTGACTCAAAAAATCACTCAATTGAAGCCAAAATTCGCAGATTTGAACCCAAAATTCGCAGACTTGAACCCCAAAAAGCACAAAGTGCAGTCAAATTTCGCAAAAATTAACAAAAGATATGCAAATTTGAAGCTTTAACCAGAAATCAGGAAAACAAAATTAATTAAAAAAATCAATCTCTAATTCGAAATGGGGAGGGATAGATGGGGGGGGGGAGAAGGGGTGCAAAGGGCGGATGTGACTGGATGGTTGGTGGAGGGTGAAGGTCGGGGGGGGGGGGCATTGAGAACGTGAGAAGTAGTGTGTGGTGGGGGAGTACAAGTAGATTAAAGAGGGGTGGGGAAGGGGGTGGCGGCTTAACATGAAGGAGGAAGGGGGATGGAATGAGTTATGATAGGGGGTGCGTGGGACAGTTTGTGAGTTGTGGAGAGTGGATGAAAGGGAGTGAGAGAAGGGAGAAGACGATGCGGTGGGGGTGGAGAGAGAGGGTAAAATTTGGGTTTTGATGGGGGGTGGGGGAGAGAAAAAAGAAGACTTGGGTTTGATGAGGTTGGGTTTCATGATTTTTTTTTTTGTTACTCCTTTAATTATATTTGAACTCGTTAATTATTTAACGAGGTTTAGTTATATCCTTATTTCATTTATCCACGTCAGCGTTTCGTCAAACAAATTTAACGTTATTCATCAAATTACTTGTACATTACATTAATTGAAATAAATTGTCAAAATACGTTGAATAATGTCAGAAGTAGTAAGGATGTGTCATTAATTGATGATTTAAGGTCGTTACACTGTATTGGTTTGTAATTTTTCAGAGAGGCATCTGGTAGAAAGTTGTAAGTGGGTAATTGTTATAAGTATGATAAGTGAGTCTTATTTTTATTTTGGAATTTGCAGATTATCGTGGGACGCCCAAAATGTCTGTGGATAATTGTGGGGCGGATGAAGTATAAGTTTGGTTAAATTTTTTATCAATAAGTTTGTATTAATACATTTATTCGAATAAAATTTAAAACTTGTTATAGATACAAGATTAAAAGTAATATTAATAATAATTAATTACTTACTCGATAAATTTAATATAATATTATTGATCATAATTTTATTAATTTTATTTCAAAAAAATATGAGACTATATGTATGGAATGAATGAAGTATTTTAATGAGATTAGCATAATTATGGACTCTTCTGGTGTTTTTTTTAGTATAAGTATGTTTCTTTTTTATATTTTCATTTCAACTATAATTGTTTCTCCTAGGAATACAATTGAAAGTTGCCACAAAAGTAGTTGAGTATCTTAAAAAAAAATATGGCATGAGTTTGAATTGTTTGAGGTAGCATCAATTTGAATGTTGCCATAAAAATAATTGTGTATGTTACAATTTGTTTACAGTTAGAATAAGATTTGAATTATCTTCTGAAATAGTTTAGTGGCAATGAGGTAAGAAATGGTAAGAGAAATTTTGTGTTTATGTGATGAAAATAGTAGCTTGGTGACTAATGTTAATGTTGTATTTGAGAGGATGATTCATGAGTTGGATTATGAAAATTAAAATAAAATAAAATAAATTTTGAATTGATCAAGGTGGCATCAAATCAGTGATCATCTGAATATTTTTTTATTTTGTCACAATTTAAGGTTTTTAGTTGTTTTAATACTAAAAATACAATAAGACTCACTTGTTATACTCACAATAAAAACTACCTACCCATTTTCTTCCTATTACTATACTTTTAATACTCACAATATTTAATTTTTTTAATACTCGTATAAAATTAAACTAAAAATAATAAATAGTGACGAGAGAGCGCATATAAAAAAAAGTATGGCAGCTGGGACAAGACTCTATAGCCTAACAAAGCTCAGATGATGATAGAAATGGAGTTCCACGAAACACGGGCTCAATATCTTCAATATCTTTTATAAGTGGGTGTATAAATTAGTAAACATAAATATTTATAGTAAAAATAATGAAGAAAAATACTTGTTGTGAAAGTTGAACCTCTCTAGGTTCAAAACATATCACTTTAGTACCACTAAATTAAACACAAAAATAAAATTATAAATTAAAATTTTTATTGCTAATAGTATATTCACATTAATAATAAAAAAAGCAGTAAGATTATTTCAAAACAGAGTGAGTAGTTTACTGCCGGATCTATGACACGAGTCAAGGGAGCTAACGGGGCAATTGTCTCTATGTTTTAAAAATATCACTATATTTCCTCATATTCATTTGAAAAGACACAAAAATTTGTTTTTGGTGTCTCATTTCTTTACACAGCAAGTAATACGTTCACACATGAAATATGATGTGGGTGAAATCTTTTACAAACTAAAAATTTAAACTTCGAAACGAAAATTTGAATTCAAAACTTAAATTGTGGGTTTTTCTTTTGGCATAGGGTTTAGAAAATTAATTAGGATTTTGTTTTGTACTTATATATAAGCCAAGTGAAGATCGTAAGCATTGTTTGACAGGACAAGTAGACGGGGAATTTTTAAGATTGACAAATGAGTTAAAAGGCAATGCAAATCTTTGGGGGGTATTTCATGTATGGGGGTGTGTTCATGGAAAAGGCATCGTTCTTGCAAGAAAGACCATGAGTGCTTTTGTAATACAATGGATCCGGAATGAGTCCATTTTGAGGGAAACTTGTTTCTCCATAAGTTTTAAAAAGTCCACTTTCTAATTTTGAGTTTCGAGCGTAAAACATTGAGTTTCGAGCTTAAAACACTGAGTTTAGGCGTTAAAATACCTAGAAGTTAAAACATCGAGTTTAGGCGTTAAAACACCGAGTTAAGGTTAGCAACTAAAACATCGAGTTTATGTCTTAAAACACTGAGTTTTTGCCTAGGATTTTTTAAAAACAAGACTTTTTATATGTTTGGGGGAAACAGAGTTCCCCCAAAATTTTCTGATCCGGAATAAATCGTGGTTTTTTACATGATTATTGCTTGTATAATGTAAGAATTCAAAAATTTTAAACTTTTAATTTAATTATTTTTATTAGAAAATAATTAATTTAATTACAATTATTAATTAACATTTAATAGTTGGACCATTATTGAAGTTAATTAAATGGATTGGATGATCAAACAAATTGGGCTAGTTAGGTGGGCTTGTAGAGTTAAGTTGGCCCAAGAAAAATCCTACCCAAAATATAAATAACTAAAACCCTTCTTAATTTTCCATAACCCTCATAATTTACAAAAGAAAAAAATTAAAACCCTAACCCTACACCAATTCGGCAGCCGCAAGGAGGAGAGGGGAGTCAGCCGATTTCTTGATCTTTTGATCAATTCTTCTAAACAAGGAATCAAGGTAATGTAATTCCCTACAATCCAAAATTTGTTTCATTCAATTTGGTTTAATATTGAATTTTCTATGATTAATTGAAGTTAGGATTGATTATAGATTATAAATAATTATTCTTCGGGGTTTTAAAATTGATGGATGATTATAATGATGGAAATATTTAGTGGTTGATGATTAGGAGTATAGCCTAATGTTGAACCTTGAATCTTGAATGATAATTATATGAAACATGAATCATTAATATGTAAAAATCCTTAATTATGGTTTTAGGGTTGAATTAAAATATTATGTCAATGATTCTTGGAGGAAAAGATGGAATAAAATCATGTTTTAACCTAGCATGGGGCGGCCGAATGGCCATTATGATGTTTAGGTATGTTTTGATTGGAATCGTTAAGCTTTTGAGTTATTTTAAAAGGTTGCAGTTAAATTTCAAACTGAAAAGGACTAAACTGAATAGTCATAGGCTGAAACTGTTAGAATTTTGACCTTACAGTCAGGAATTAGCTGGAAAACTTAACTGAAGGACTAAACTATAAAGTTCAAAACTGTAGGAGGACCAAACTGTAATTAATTGAAAGTCGAGGGACTATTCTATAATTAATTAAAAGTTGAAGGACTATTTCATAATTATCTAAAAGTTGAGGGATTATTTGGTAATTATCTAAAAGTTGAGGGACTATTTTGTAATTACCTAAAAGTGGAAGGACTAGTTGGCAATTACCCAAAAGTTGAGGGACCTATTCATAAATCCTTGAAAATCGAAGGGTTATTTCGTAAATACCTAAAAAATGGAGGACCTTTTAGTAATTAGCCAAAAGTAGAAGGGCTTAAGTAGAAATCCTAAAAGAGGAAAGTTGCTTTAAAGTTAAGAATTATGAAAAGAATAGAAAAGAGAACAACCTTAAATAAAATCAATCTATAAATAGGGAAATACAAATCCAAGAATAATGGAATTTTCGAATAAGGAAAGTTTCCAAAAATAGAAACTTTTCCAAACTTAGAAGATTACTAAATAAAGAAAGGAAAGAAGTTAAATTATAACGCATAAGGTTTAACTAAGTAGAGATAGTTAACGACAAATGCGAGATACTAAGTTACTCTTATGTGGTTGTAGATACGCACGGGAAGAGCTGTCTAAGAAGTTAGACCAAAGTAAGGGATTACGTTCCTTTACTGTATTTGAATTCTTTACCTTTGGAACTCCTATACCTTCTTGACATAATTAGACTATCAAATGGCATGATAGTTATTTGTGAATAATTCGCGTTATTGAACGTTACTTGGAAATATTTATATTTTGTGATAATGTTGTTGTTCACAGAATATCTGAAGTTTGAAACTTGTCATATGCATACTTGTACCTATGTATGCTTCCTCGTTCTAGCATATTTGTGGAACCACTCACTTGCTTAGAATGGACATGCCCAGTTAGAAAAGGCATTGTCAGAACTTGTCTAGTTAGAAAAGACTTGTTCTTATTAGGGATTGCATGAGTGATCACATGCCTTCTCTCAGGAATTGTCTGATTACAAGGGAAATTCTAGACCCCGAGCATATGTGTGTGGATACCATATATGTTTCGACCCACACTAATGGCTTGATGAAGCTAGGTGTATTAAATTGTACCTTTGGCATTGAGGTTATAATGTACGTTGGAATTGACGGAACTTGTGTGAATCCCTTTGAATCGTAGTGCCATAATCATTTGAAGATAATCTTAAATATTGTCTTGGCTGTATTGTACCGCAGTCTATTATAAAGCTAAATTAACCTATCATTGTATCTTGTTATTGAAGTGTTCATTCTGGTCGTCTCTTCTTAGTACCCGAAGAGACTTCGTATGAACTTACTGAGCATTCGTTCGATCACCCTTTCTTCCTTAAATTTTTCTTTCCAGGTTCTAAGTAGAAGGGAATCGGATTGGTCGCGAGAAGGGCGACGCTTGGAGAATAATTAGGGTTATTGAACAATTAGTCTATTTCATTTGGTTGTAAGTACATTAATGGCTAGTGTGGTTTTACTAGCTGAGACATTAAGTATTTATTTTCGCTACCGCATTTATTAGATTATTTATGGTATTTAATGACATTTATGATGTAATAGGGTTTTGTGGGTGGAAATTCTAATGTTTTGAAGTATTATTTATTGTCATTGAATGCTCATTTATGTATGGAAAATTAGGGGTGTTACATATATTCTTTCTCACCATCAATCTATAAATATTATATAGGAGAGTCCTATTCTATTCTCATAACGTGACACATGAATTTATGACATGAAAATTCACATGGTATTCAAAATGTTCTTGTCCAATAAGCTTTTATCAATCTGCTGACAGTTTACATCCTAATTCAAATTTTAAAATTGCCTAACTATAACAACAAAATCTCACATATTAAAATAAATACAATTAGATTAGGTTAATTTGTTCATAAATTTGAAAATATATAAAATTCAAATTAGCTATATATAAATATATGGAGATAATACGGTTTCATATTCTCTCCCCCCCCCTTCTCTAAGTTTTCTTTATATAGTGATACATTTCATATCTCTTCTCCTTTCTCTGATTTGTCCCTACCCAAATTGAGATTATATATCCCTACTATTTGTTTATTCAACACAACCTACGTGCTCCCACTATTACATTTGTTAACCACATATATGAATTGAAGTTTCTTTTACTATTTATTTACATGTTGCTGAAAACCTCAAATTTTTAAAATTTTGATAGAATTTTCATTTTGAAAACAAGATTTATTTATTGCATTTAAAATTTATTTATATATTTTATATAACTTAATTATCTTTGATGTTACAGGTGTCAAAGATATCGACGACAATTAATGAGAATGCATATATTTCGAGAAACAAAATGAATTTTCAGATATTAGAGCTTTACGAGTCGTTCTTTTCATAATCCGTATTAAATGTTTTCAGGTCAATGATCCTATTAATTATTTTCTTTATCAAATTAATTTTCTAAATGGTTTTTTTTAAAAGGATAGTGTGGTAATAAGAATTTTGTTTGATTGTCAAACAAGTACATATTCACCAAAATATAAATTAATAGGTCACAATAGCTAGATCAAATTATATTGGTTTGCTTGATATCCTGGATACAATGTCTTTCATTTAAGGAGCTCTTACATTGTTTCATTGCTCGTCAATAGAAAGTTCAAATTTATTATCTGTTCCGTTTCATATGTCACATTGCAATTGACAGTTCAAATGTATTACTCTCCCCGTTCCGCTTTATATCTCACACTGTTATAGAAAGTTCAAAATTAAGTATATATTAATATCTCTATTCCAAAATTAATATCTAAATTTTGTTAAAATTCGCTTTTTGATTGATAAGAATAAATTTAAACAAAATTTGGGCATTTATTTTGAGACGGACATCATATAAGTCACTGCTATCAATATCCCCTGATCTTTGCTCCATTTACTAACTCTTTGATTTTATTTTACAGTATTTTAGCCTTGCAACTCCGAAATAAAACCTTACACCATCTGTCAAGGGTTGAGCCATTTTCTAAGCTTATAAAGTTATTTTATATACCTCATTGGTATTTCCTTCACTTTGCTGAACTATCGAGAAATGAGGTTGTGATTTACGTATTAGACGGTTTAATTGTGTGAGGCATGCTAAAACTTAAAAGCTTAGTTCTACTATTGAAGAACAAAAAAAAAAAAATTCAAGTTTTCTCTTGTAAGAGAGAATTAAATATTTTATTTTTGACATTCACGTTTGGACCGAGAAAGTATCAGGTTTTCATATTTAAACCTTCTCAAATTAAATATTGCATTTCTAATATTTGAAAAAATTATAGGAAAATATGATTATGTTACTAACAATATACTGACAAGTAAAATATAATTATTTTTAAACATTGACAAGTCGCATGTAACATATATTTTGCTCAAGTCTTTCAATATAGTAGTCTATTTTTTAATTAATTATTTTTATTAGGTCCCATTCTTAAATTTCATTAAAAATGCAGTACAATATTATAATGATATAAATAAATAAGATGTTAATATAAAAATGTTTAACAAATAAAACACAATATCAATTTTGAAATTTGAGAAATAATTCCAGTAAAGTAATGTGAAAATTACTTCCAGCATATAATCCAATCCTAAATTGTAGGGAACAAAAAATACGTAGTTTACATTATATATTAAAGCAGAAAAAAATGCAATGCACACAGCCTGTCATGTGGCTTTATGACGTGGAATTTCATGTGGCAGTTTCTCATTCGTTCTTCTTAATTATTTATACAACTTGAATTTCAGTCGGATTTCACTCTCAAGTTTGAATATTTTGATTTCGAATTTCAATTTCAAGCAGGAGAAATTAGATAAGTAGGCAAGAAAGAAGGAGAGATTATCACTTTATTTCAAATATTTAATTCTAGTTTTTCAATTGAGCAGGATGTATTGGTTTAATACTCCTAACAGTATTTACTATTTTTTACCCGGTTGACATTATTGTGGGTAGATTGAGGGGGATGGTTGACCAAAATTTTATTTGGTAGATTATGATTTCATTTGGTATTTTTTTTATTTCTGATTATTCTGGAAAAAATTGTGAACTTTATTAGTTTCACATATATACATGTTTAATGTTTTGTTTAAGCTAATCCACTAATTTCTTTGTGAGTATAGCACAGTTGTGACATCAATTGTGATTACCCGGACATAATGGATGTGACTTTGCAATTAATTAAAATAATTTTAATGGAGTTCATATTTTAAAGGTTTTGAATTGAAAAAAGCTTTTGAATTTTCTTGCTACAGTTGTGTACAAATATATAACTATATAAAACCCTAATAGGAGTATACCCAAAAATCCCAGAAGAGTGCAAAAGATACCTGAAATTGAGAAGCTTTCGATTCAATTTCAGCTTTAATGACGGTGTAGGAGGCGTTATATGGAAATGAAGATGGCACTGAATGAAGGGAGCATGAGAGGAATCCGGAAGAGTGTTGGTGGTTGCGGAATGATGAAAGGAGATCAGAATGAAGTATAAACTGAGATTTCTATTAATTTGGAATCAAGAATGAAATCGATAAAGGGGAGTGGATATGAGAAATGTGACAAGAAATTATTGATAAGCTTCTTCGAATTGTAGAATGGTTAGGGGTCGGTGGTTGAAAGGGGTTACTGGTAGGGTGAGAGAGAGGAGATGAGAGGATGGGACAAACTTTGAAGAATCTTTGTACTCAAACCAAATTATTTTTTAAAAAAATAATTTGCCCATAAATGAAAGATTACATTTAAAATTTTTACTGAAAAAATAGAAAAAATAAAAAATAAATTATAAGGATATTTATATATTTTTGTGATTATGAAGACCAATCGTGAGAATCAAAGGCTCGACAGTGCAAGTATTATATGAATTTCTACAACATTTTGTTTGGGATAAGTCAAAACAAGAATGGCATCCTATAAAGAATGTCACAACAATAGAATGAATTTATCATGCCCCCATGAATTCAGGCGATATCTACTATGTGAGGATAATGTTGAATCATATTGATGGTGCTACATGCCATAATGTTTTAAAACTGTAAATGGCACTATGTACGATAATTACAAAGCAGCATGTTATGCTCTAGGATTGTTAGATGATGACAAAGAATATGTTGATGGAATCAAAGAAGCAAATGAATGGGGATCTCCGAATTACTTAAGAAGACTATTCGCGATGCTACTACTATCTAATAGTATGTCGAGGCCACAAGACATTTGGAATAAAACTTGACAACTTCTGTCAGATGATATCATCTACAAGCATCGAAAGAATTTTAACAATCCTGGTAAATGTTTTAATATGTTATATTTCTTTTTTTTTTATGAAATATCATAAAAAAAAATTAACGTATCACATTGCATATATTATTTTTTAACAATTTTATTAATCATTTTTTGAGCATTTTCTTCTTAATGTGAATCAATTTCTTATATACATGTCTCAGCAGTCTCCAGAATTATAAAGATATGCCTAAACCTAACACTTCTGTCATATGTGATGCGGAGAATATGCTAATATTAGATGGAATATCTTACGACGTAGATGAGATGAAGGGTCAGCACTATAGACTATATACATGTTTTACCGAAGAACAAAAGATAGTTTATGATAAGATTATGACTGCAGATGATAGTGATAATGGTGGAGTGTTCTTTCTGTATGGGTATGGAGGTACGGGAAAGACTTTCATATGGAAGACATTGTCCTCGGCCTTATGAAGTAGGAGGAATATAGTTCTTCATGTGTCTTCTAGCGGTATTGCTTATTTGCTTCTTCTGAGGGGAAGAACTGCTCACTCCAAATTCAGTATACCCATCCAGGTTGATGAAAGCTCAACTTGCAACAAGATCAAATCGGGTTCTGAAGTGTGTGCTAAAGAAAACAAAGCTCATAATTTGGTATGAGGCTCCAATGACCCACAAGTATTGCTTCGAGGCTCTTAACAGGAGCTTAAGGGACATTATCCATACGTCTGACGGTCGATGCTCTGATAAGCCCTACGGTGGATTAGTTGTTGTGTTTGGAGGAGATTTCAGGCAAATATTGTCGGTTGTTCCCAAAGGAAGCCAACATGATATTGTGCATGCTACCATTAGTTCATCTAAACTTTGGTATTCGTTTGAGGTTCTTAAATTGACAAAAAACATGAGATTACAGGTAAACTCATCTGATATTAAACTCTCAATATTTTATATCAATCATTGTCTATATGCAAGTCGGTTCATCTTCTTCTAATGCTTTGGAGACCAGGTATTTTGCTGAATGGATATTACGGGTCGGAGATGGGGATGTCGGTGGATAAAATGATGGAGAAGTTGATACTAAGCTACCATATGACATTCTGATAAGATATGTAGATCCTATTGCAACTATCGTTGAATATACGTATCCTAACATATTACAGAACATGTTTCTTGAGGATTCTTTCAGAATAGAGTTGTTTTGGCACCAACCAATGAAATAGTAGATAGTATCAATGATTATGTGATGTCATTGTTGCCCGGTGAAGAGGTGGAGTACATGAGTTCAGATAGCATCAGCAAGGAGGAGGAGATATTGCTGGCCACGAGGATATATTTTCTGTTGAGTTTCTTAATACGATTAAATGCTCGGGATTGCCGAACCATAATATTCATTTGAAGGTTGGATGTGTGGTCATGCTACTCAGGAACATCGATCAAGCATCAGAGCTATGCAATGGAACGAGAATGATCGTCACAAATCTAGGAAAACATGTGGTTGAAGCAGGAATGATTTCTGGAAAGAATGTTGGCATGAAGGTGTTTGTGCCTAGAATGATTCTGGGCCCATCAGATTTGACAAAATTCCATGTCAAATTCCAACGTAGGCAGTTCTCATTAGTCGTCTGCTTTGCTATACCATAAATAAAAGCCAGGGGCAGTCGCTTTCGCACGTTGGATTCTACCTTCCCATGCATGTATTCAGCCAAGTTCAATTGTATGTGGCAATCTGCAAAGTTACTAGCAAGAAGGGGCTCAAAGTTTTGATTTATGAAAAGGATGGTCAAACGCACGATACGACGACCTATGTGGTCTATAAAGAAGTTTTCCACAAATTGTGATGTAATTTGTACTTCCTTACGATATTTATATTATCATTCACAATTTGTGAGGTAATTTCCACAAATTCAGAATCACATTTGTTTTTTGACATATCTTTTTGCTTACATTGACAGTTTAGGAGGGTTGCTAATTTGTACTTCCTTACGATATCTATATTATCATTTACACCTGTCAGGTACGTGAGGATCAATCTATATCAAGTATAATAATATATCTAGAGCCAATGTTTTGCTTTCACATAACTATCATGTAAACATATTTGACCAATAGTTACCGATAGAAAATGTATAGTGCTTGATTTTGTTACAAGGTTCATTTTTGACTTTGAAGAACATTTTGAATATTTTGACTTTTAAGCAATTTTAGTAAAAATATACACAAGTCCTCTTAATATTACCATATAATATGAAGTATGTTAAAGATGATTTTAGTAACTTTTTAAAAATGCACATTCATTTTCAGACTTTTTTTTTGGGAAATGGACACTCATTTAGGTTTGGAGCAATGCGTATTTTAACCAAAGTTTTTGTTCGCTCTGTACAATACAGTTGGATATCTTAATTCTGTTTACGCCTAGATCTACAAGATCAACTATTAAAGTGATCAATATACACCTTGCATAATATAAGTGATGACCATTTGGAACATCTGAATTACCACATATCACTATTGTCTTACTTTTGTTACTCTTATTTTTTTGTTTGGTCTATGCAGACATTTTGTGCCTTGATCCTATGATTAAGTATGTTACTGTTTTTGATTTCTTGGCTGTTTAGTTTTGCAAATTGTTATTTCTGATTATCTTAACCTTTGAGACTATATAAGTTTGTTTTTTTCTCTCGGCTATTAATCTCCAGCCTATACAATGCGCTTTAATAAAACTTACTACTTGACAGTTTGAGATTCTTCCACATCTCTGAACAATCAAAATGTCTTCTACAAGCAAGAGAAGAGAGATGGATATGATGAAGTTGTAAGTTTGTTTAATGTTGTATTTATTTTAGTCATAGACTCATAGTTATGATGGAACTTAAATATGTGTTGATATCAACTATTTTTCTCTGTTCTTAAATGGGAATTTTGTCAGTGGGGATGGACAGAAGGCTTTAGATTTTATGTTACCTAAATCATATTGGTTAAGTCTTCAATTAATGAAATGTCAAAAATATTTTCATAGTTGCAGTAACTTTTTAATAACTTTTTTTCTTGCTGCCTCAGTCAGAAAGAAAAATTACTGTACATTTTTTTTCATACTTTTCTGTTGATGTTGTACTTCAGTCTGAATAGATCTGTTCAATTACTCCTGTAATTCATAGTGAAAAATGATTGATCATCTCGCTAAAACTTTTACTGGACTCTTGCAGAAATGTGTAATGCGTTAAATTTTTCAAAATAAATTATAACCTTAATGGGGTGTATGTTGTCTATTCAATCTGATACTCCTAATCAGTTGTATGTAAGAAGTATGAGAAGGCAGTTAAATTAAGGTAAAATCAGCTTCCCCCCTCTCTTAGTTGCTTAATTAAAATCCTGTTGATTTGGTCTGTGTGTGTTTTCAGTCAGTACCAAATATTGTTCATGCAGAAAAATTCAGTGGCATCATAATATGTGTCTGGTTTTTATTTTCTTTCATTAATTTGGTGGGAAATAGATGTGATTAGTTACTTTCTTTTAAAGACGAACATGTTCTTACGCTCTTCCAGTTTCTTGGTTGAGCAATTAGTCGATCTCTTTCCAATACTGACATGATTACATGAGCACATATGATAGGAGAGATTCTATACAATCTCACATCAATTTATCTGGGGAAGGCATATAAGCTTTCTATCCCAAGGCAGTAGCCGCTCACTAAATTACTTAACTCAACCATTATAGATATTTATTCAACAATTTCTCCATATCTTTTTTTTTTCTTCTAATTTTTGTTGGCCGATACATCAACTAGACTGAATTTCTTTTTTCACCCTTTCAGTTTCTTTAGCTTTGTTTTTGCTTCTTTTGTTTGGGAAATATGTAATGATGATGGGAGTCAGAAAGGTCATTCCCTTGCCATCACGAAGAAGAATGGGTCCTTATTTAGCTGAGAGTCATCTTGGATATATAGAGGTTCAAGGTTAATTAACAAATCTTCTTTTGTTGAAGTTCGAAGATGATATGGTTTCGAGTTTATGGATCAGCAAATAATCTGATTAAATAGCACCTTAGCTCGAGTTTCACATGGTTCAAAGTTTGATTGTGTAGTTCTGATGGTAAGACTGAATTTAACTATGTTTTAGTGAATAATTAATAGGCATTTGGGTGTAACATGTATTTTCCACTAGGATAGTTCTTTGAGTGTACTTTCTTGCAATATTCACTCATTTACATCATTCACCACAAATTGTCCGAACTATGATAATGTTTCACTCAAATCATTCTTTTGATTTTAGGACTTTATGCATTTTACCCAAATTTGGATGGTTGCTATTTGTCTAAAATGAGATGGAACTCCATTCAAACTGTTGGGAGATCAAACTGATTTACAAGGATCCAAATTCCTTGAACGTTTATATTGGATCAATAATTTATGTTTTTGTTAAATTTGATTTGGGATTGGTATGTTATTTTATGAATCTCTTAAAATTTCTTGGTTATTTCTTTGACCCATGACTAAACTGTAATAGATACACTAATACTTAGATAAAATATATTTTATTGTTTTTTATTGTAAAAGCAACACATTATCGTTAGTTTTTTTCATAGTTAAGCAATAAGAGATATTGATATACTAATTATATGTGTAGATCTCTCTGTCTCTCTCTGTATATGCATATGCATAGTGACTATATATACCTACCACTTTTCTTTAGAAAAACGAAAAAAATTACAATTTATTAATTAATCTTATTGTCCTTTTAAATAAATATTTTCAATTATATTTTCTAATTACATAATTAGTCTTACTATGTTCGTCGAATTTTGACGGGTTACTAACTAGTATTAATATGAACTAGAGACCATTAATTAAGGTACCCAAATCCTCCACATGCATTTTAATTATTTTTTAAGAATTGTGCATTTCTTTTTTATACCCATAAATTTTATTTATGACAACCCTTTATAAAATGATTGTTTATAAATAACCATCTGTGACACAAAATTATATTTTCTAATAATACAAAATTTGGATTTACAACCTTAAAATTGCAAAATTTTCACTTAAATTTTTATTTTAATATTTGATTATTTTAAGTTGCACAACTAAAATATATGTTTCAAATTTACAGTTAAAAGTGTATGTTCGTTAGTTAAAACATACATATTTGAAATATAGTAAGACCATGATTAGCGGTGAATCAAAATTGGTTCATCCTTTGTAATTTGATGAACCAATTTTGGTTCATGCCAATTAGTAGTGGCTGAATATTCGTTCATGGCCATGTGTAGCGGTGCGATTTTAATGAACACAGAGTCGCCACTTATTATTTATTTAGGAAAATAATAAAAAAAATATTTTTGATAATTTAAAGAGATTCGAAGGTTCGGAGGTTAATTTATGAAATGGAAAGGTCGTGGAGCACCCATTTCACCCAATCTGAAGATTGGTCTTGCCAATTGAGTATTATCAATCAAAACAATATAATAATTAAATAAGCAAAAGAAAATCCTAATTAATTTCTTAATTAGAAATGTTGGGTTGTATGCTTTGAGATCACCTCCATGTATTGAAGGGACTCTAGGCTAACCCTTTTAATGGGATTACACTACTCTAAAAGTAATTAGAGGGATTGAGAAGAAGAAAGTAAAAATATAGGAGTTAACCTTGTGTTTAGGGAGTATTCGGTTTAGAACGTGGTTCTAGGGTTTTCCCTCCTCCTTCCTCGATCGAGAAATGATTTGGATGGAGTTTCGCCTTGATTCTAGGCTTGAATCTTGGTGTTCGTCGATCATCAATGTTGATGAACGAATTTTGATGTTGTTTTAGAGTGATTTGCAGGAGTCTTTCAAAGAGAGAAACCAACAAATTGTGTATCGTCCCTCCTCCGAAATACTGAAAGTCATCTAGTATTTATAGGGATTGATTTACTTGGTCACCAAGATAGGATTCCACCCAAGGAAGGTTCTAGAACTCTAAAATCAGTAGAGACCCGGATTGGATGAGAGTTATCAAGAAAAGAGGTTGAAACGGAGAAGGAAAGTGAATCTGCACATTCTGCAGAAGGGTTGTCTCGCGCGGGACAACTAGTCAATTGACTATTCTGTCCTCTTCAGTTATTCCGTTAGTCAGTTAGGTCCAAAACTAACAAAGTTAGTTAGAAACTTAACGAAACATGACAAAACTAATATGCTTTCATCAAAACACAAAAGAGAGACGAAGAGTAGTGTAATCATGCAATTATTGGTTCAGAATGGGGTGTCTACAGAGCCCCTCGGTGACAAGACTTATGGAATAAGTCATGTCATCGATAGAAAAGACATCATTCTGAACATTGGAATGGTCGTGTCGCACGGCTGCCTACGTATCTCTATCAAAGAATCAGACCAAAACGTAGTTCGACTCCAAAGGCTGCTTTAGGTATTTTGAAAAGCAAATTTGAAAGAAAAAGGTAAGATCGTACTGAGGAATCAAGGACTTGACCCAATTCTGATGATACCCGGTTTGTTGATGAAGTTGTTGAAGTGCGCCGCCCGAGTTTACTGACGTACCTGAGGTTATTTGAGTGCTTTCGAACCATGGATAAATCATACTGAGGAATCAAGGACTTGACCCAATTCTGAAAATATCCGCTTTTGATGATGCGCTGCCCGAGGTTATTGACGTTTTCGTTGTTGCCGAGGTCACGGACTTTAAAGTTGCTGAGGTCACAGACTTTGTTGATGTTGCCGAGGTTACGGACTTTGTTGTCGTTGCTGCCGTCACATACTTTGAAGTTGTCGGTTGAGGTGGAGGTTATGTCGGCTCCTGTAATGCAAGGATATATGCATACTGGTCTCGGATGGACCCGAATGATTCTTACCTTTCTGTACATGTTAGCACATAAAGATTCCAAATAGATTTTTTCAAATTTTAGTTGTTTAATTGGACTTATATGGTGGTTCCCACGTCTGTTCGTGTAAATAGCCGGTTGGTCATTTTGGTGGTGAGTTTATGTATCTGTATATGGACATGTAGAGATATTTGTATGGATTTATATTTGAGATGTGTGAACTATATGAGTGAACTTGTATTTGACAAGTTGAGACCAAATCAGGTTTATGCAGAATCTGTTGCCAGTCAGCAAGGTTGTCTCGTGCAAGAGTATCGTACTGCTTCATCGTTGTTGTAGAATTTCGATGAGTAACCTAGTGTGAACACATCTAGGCCTGTTGCAATCTTCATTCTTGATTCTTCCCTGAATCGTGTCTCTAGGAGGTAAAAGGCTACAAATCTTTCGACTGTCATAATGGCTTTATGCCCAAGTCTCTATCCTGTCTCAAGCCCCAAGTTGCTTGAATGTGGCAGATGACTTTGTGAACAGGCTTATGAGGCTGCTCTATTGATTTGAAGATGAACGAAGAAGGCTCTCCTTGTTGATTTGATTTGAAGAGGATCAAATGATGTTCTATGAAGAAGGTTGAAGAATAGTCTCCTTTTGATTTTTTTTTGATTTTTTTTTTGTGATGCACCCTGATTTTTGCCTAGATCACCCTTTCGAGTTTTCAATCTAGCGGGCATCTCTTTTGCGTCTTTTTTTTTCTTTTTCTTTTTTGAAAATAGTATGTTAACTCGAAGAGAACTCAGTGGATAAAATCTTATTGAGGAGAGAGAAATGAGATCTCAAGTTAGTTGAGGAGAGATGAACTCTATTCTTTGGAAGGTGATCCAAGCATTGATTATTTAGAGAAGTGTATTCTCTAATGATGAGAGTGAGAAGCAAAGAGGAAAGCTCCTAATGCAGATTTGATTATTTTGAAGAGTTGAAGTAGAGATTGACTGGGGGAGGAAAGATTAGGAAGCCCCAGTTTTGATGTTTGGATTTCAAGAGTGTGTATGAGAGTGGCTAACAGGAAGCCTCTAGACCCAACAAGAAACGCTACTTGGCTCAAAGATCTAGAAAAATTGTTCTACCTTTTAATGAACCGTGCATCATCTAGAAATTTCTAAATAAGTTTGAAAAGAAAGCCAATCATTAGTATGACTTAAGGGTAAACATTTTTCTTGATACTGAAAGTGTTCTTCACTTGTTGTAAGAGAATGTTGAGTAATCTTCATTTCTTTTGTTGGCATCACTTGACTCCTTTTTTTTGTGGAAGAGTCCTTTATGCATTTGAAGTATCACCTTTGTTGTGGAGTGATGAAAGCTTGAGAGGGTTTTTTTTTTGTACTCTCAAAGCTTTGAATTGAGTAGCGTCACTATTCTTGAAATGAAGGTTGACAACAGCACCTTTGGCTTTCTTCGTTTGTTCACCTTTGACTTTCAGTAGGGGTAATGTTTAGCCCTTAAGCCTTCTAATGATAACTTTCTTCTTAAACACGTCTTTTTTTTTGCGATGATTTAGGGAATGGAGGGTCCATTATTTTGCATGAATTAAATAATACTCATGAGGTAGAACAATTTTAGGGGAAGTGTTTAGGAAAAGAAAATGACTTTGATTAACGGAGAAATTAGAAACATACTCGATATTTTAGATGAAACAACTAGAGGAGGTGAGAAGTACTAGAAAGACCAAACGACTCTTCGAGTTCATACTTGAAAATTTAAAACCTAATCTACTTTTATCAAAGGAGAGAGGGAGAGGATAGTTGTAGCCCAAAAGTGGTAAGTATAGATTTCTTCTTGGAGCTGATCTTCTTCATGTATTATGAGGGAGAGGATTGGTGATGATGTTGGGACGTTCTAATTCTCCATTGTCAAAGAGGTCTTGGATGATGTCTTTCAAGTGGTGGCAAGTGTTGGTGTCGTGGCCGGTGAAGTTGTGGTACTTGCAGAATAAGTGATGAGGATGATTAGGAACCATATCCCTAGGAGGACCACCTTCCCTTGGTTTGATCTTTTCATTCTTGACAAGCACATCAAAGATTTCTTCTTGAGTGATTCCTACAAGTTTGTCATAGTGCCTCTTTTTATTTTCGGGAGGAGGAACAACAGAATACTTGTCGGTGTTGGGGCGGTTGAATGCAATAGTATTGACTGAAGCATCCTTACTTGTGGTGGGCCTGTTGTAGCGAAAAGTATTTTCCTTCGTTTTACTTTTTAGGAAGTCATCAATCCTAATTCCGGACCCATGAAGTTCATTGAAACTAGGAAAGTAATTACCGGTGAGCTTCTCTTGAAATTCATCACGGAGGCATTGGAGAAAGATGTGGATTTGCTCTTTGAGAGTAGGTCTTTCGACAATTTCAGTAAGTTTGAGTCTCCATCTTCTAGCAAAGTCAGCAAAAGACTCATTTACATATTGCTTGGTTTGTTCAAGATTCCTCCTAGTAGGGCGGTAAGTAGAGTTGTCTTCAAACTGGCTTTGGAAGATTAAACATGTAGAAGACCAGTCAAACCTTGTAGTCATAGGAAGAGACATGTACCAATCCCTTGCAGCACCCTCCAAAGTTTGAGGAAAGCATTGGACCAAGATTGTGTTATCAACGCACATTGGAAGTATAGCCCAAGTGTAGGTCTCAACATGAGCTCGAGGACAAGTAGTTCCATTAAACTTGGCAATATCATGTGTCTTGTACTTGCGAGAAAACTTCGTGATGGATTGTTGAAGAGCATCGGGATCAAATGGAACGAATGATCCCTTTGAAGTGTCAAGGATTGCAAGTTTCTTCTCAAGGTAGTTTTTAGTAACACGGTTACCAAGTTTAGTAGTTTCACCACTACCTTCCTTCTTGGTCTTAGTACTTTTGTAGATATGTCCCTCATCATCGGAGGAGGATGAGGAAGAGGATGAATTGGATTCTTTCTCTTTCTTACTTGACTTCTTGGGTTTCCTATTCTTCTTGGGGTAGGATTCATATTAATCGGAGGAGGATCCATCTTTCTTCTTTTGTTTTCTTCCTTTCTTGACTTTCATCTCATGGAGCTCTTGCATGAGGGCGGTTATTTGGGCATTTTGATCATCAATTTTCTTACTTTGTTCATCCATCCTAAGCATGGCTTCAATGAGTTTGGCCTTAGTTTCCTTGATTTCGGCTTCGGTGACAGAAGGAGAAGCAGACATTGTGTCAAGTTTTGGCGATGAACCTAGATGTGTAGCACTGTGTTAAACCATGATTGAGTCCCAACAAGTCAGCTGAATAGGGTGTATGAAGGATTGAAGGTTTTGGCCAAAACACGAAAAGACAGAACACTTATCTCGCACGGGACAAGTAGTCTCGTGCGAGACAACACCACTGGAAGTCACATTTTTTCTGATTTTAATCCTAATTTTGGTCGGACGGAAAATCCGTTTTAGGGGTTTCTAACATTCGAAATCCAAACCTAAGGACCTAGGGGTCGAAGTTATCTCAAGTAACATCAAGTTTTGTGCAATAAATTTGATAAGAAATTTTTCTCTTTAGGGGCAAATCTGAAGGGACAATCATAGGGACATTTTCGAAGGGACAAATCCGAAGCGACAATTTATTGATTTCTTTTTCATGGCTTATTGCACAAAAAATGATCTTGACAAGGGATTACAAAGACTCCAAGATCAAACCGACCGGTCAGGGTATACGGCTAGGCTCCTCGCGATATTGACAATCTAGGTGGATTGAAAACACGAGGTGGGATGATCCAACATTGGAGAGACCGGTGATTAGATGATTATCGTCATTCGTCCTTAGTGTGGGTCCCGGATTTTATCAAAGGTATGTAGTGTAATGACAGTTATATCATGATGTGCACGTATGTGAGAGTCAATTCTAGGTGATAGAGTAAAATAGAAATTTTTTTTTTTGAAAACTAAAAGAAAAACTGATAATGGCCGCACCAAGCAGTTGCCTACGTTTCTCTCAAATTAGGAAGACTCAGGTCGTCGTAGTTCCATATAAAGAGTAGAGATAGAGAGAATTAAATTAAAATAAATTTACAACTCCCGAATCCTCCATGGACTGGACTTTAATCAAAAAACAAATCTCAAGCAATTTAAATAATAATCATTACTTATATAAACCAGAAAACAGAATGGTTTACAGAGGCTTTGTCTCGCGCGAGACAAAGGATTGTCTCGTGCTCGACAAGCCTGAAATTGATAATACTCAATTGTGCGCAAGTCTAACCCTCTTAATTATTTGTCCCCGGCAGAGTCGCCAAACTGTAGCGGTGCGATTTTAATGAACACAGAGTCGCCACTTATTATATATTTAGGAAAACAATAAGAAAAACATTTTTGATAATTTAAAGAGATTCGAAGGTTCGGGGGTTAATTTATGGAATGGGAAGGTCGTGGAGCACCCATTCCACCCAATCCGAAGATTGGTCTTGCCAATTGAGTATTATCAATCAAAACAATATAATAATTAAATAAGAACAAGAAAATCCTAATTAATTTCTTAATTAGAAATGTCGGGTTGTATGCTTCGAGATCACCTCCATGGATTGAAGGGACTCTAGGCTAACCCTTTTGATGGGATTACACTACTCTAAAAGCAATTAGAGAGATTGAGAAGAAGAAAGTAAAAATATAGGAGTTTACCTTGTGTTTAGGGAGTATTTGATTTAGAACGTGGTTCTAGAGTTTTCCCTCCTCCTTCCTCGGTCGAGAAATGATTTGGACGGAGTTTCGCCTTGATTCTAGGCTTGAATCTTGGCGTTCGTCGATCAACAAGGTTGATGGACGAATTTGGGTTTTGTTTTAGAGTGATTTGCAGGAGTCTTTCAAGGAGAGAAACCAACAAATTGTGTATCGTCCCTCCTCTGAAATATTGAAAGTCATCTAGTATTTATAGGGGTTGATTTACTTGGTCACCAAGATAGGATTTCACCCAAGGAAGGTTTTAGAACTCTAAAATCAGTAGAGACCCGGATTGGATAAGAGTTATCAAGAAAAGAGGTTGAAACTGAGAAGGAAAGTGAATCTACACATTCTGCAGAGGGGTTGTCTCGCGCGAGACATGTATGTCTCGTGCGGGACCACTAGTCAATTGACTATTCTGTCATCTTCAGTTATTCTGTTAGTCATTTAGGTCCAAAACTAACAAGGTTAGTTAGAAACTTAACAAAACATGACGAAACTAATATGCTTTCATCAAAACACAAAAGAGAGACGAAGAGTAGTGTGATCATGCAATTATTGATTCAGAATGGGGTGTCTACACTATGAACGAAAATTTTCGTTCATTTTATGAACGAATTCTTGAACGAAAATTGGTCAGAGCTATATTTGTATTTTGTATTTTGTAATTTTGACATTTTTGAAATTATATTATTGAAATAAAAATATTAAAAATATTTATAATTTCTTTTTCTCTATAAATATAGTCTAATTTTATAATATTTGTCATAATTTATACTCCCTCCGTCCCACCAAAACTGAGACCAACTTTTTGGACACGCGGATTAAGAAAAAGTAAGAGAGAGAAAAAGTGAAAGAAAATGTTGTGAGTATGAAGAATTAAATAGGAGAGAGAATGAGTGGGAGGAATAGTTAGAAGAGAGAATGTTGTGAGTGTAAAAGTGAAATAGGAGAGAGAATGAGTGGGGTAAATAGTGAAGATTCCCTTACCATTTTGGGAATTATCAGTTTTGGTGGGACGGACCAAAAAGGAATAAGTATCAGTTTTGGTGGGACGGAGGGAGTATATTTTAAAATTAAAAAATGATTCTAAAATTTTATTATTGTATATATTTGATAAAATTTTATTTTTTTTATATATTTAAATTTTCTCTTGCGTCAAATGATGTCGTTTAGGTCAAAATTTCAAAAATGTTCATTTTTTTCCTATAAATAGAGCTCAAGATTGCTAGATTATGTACATCTCTTCTTCCATACTTCCTTTCTCTATAATTAGCAAAAAAAATCAAGATTTTCTTTTTTTTTTATTATGAGTAATTACGGGAATAGTTCTCACAATTCCGAAACAAATTCTGATCATGCTTTATTCGAGCAAATGCTGGCTAACGATCCCAATTTCGTACTAAATTATCAGCAACACAATTTTCAAAATTATCTCAACAACTCAAATCCTCTAAGATTCAACCAAATTCCACCCCAAGATTTTAATTATCCACTAAACACCCAGTCATCTTTCGGCTTTGCACCTAACTATCAAAGTTTTACTCAAGAGTCACAGAACAACGAATTTGTTCCAGAGACGCAAGAAGAAGATGAGAGTGATGAAGAAGAAGAGGTGGTATGTTCGTTTCAAACCTTAACGGTTCTTTTAATTACCGCAAGTGCACGGGTATAATAGTATAGCGAATGCAAGTACGGGTCAATCCCACGAGGACATGGTTTACTTTGAAAAATATTTGTTTTTACATAATTTATGAAAATAAGATTGGGAAAAATTCGTTTTGATTTAAGAAAATAAATAAAACATACACAGAATACTTTGGTTGAATTCTTATAAGATGAAACATTTCCGGGATTGGAAATCAAACAATATGTAGTCAATAAATAAATCAAGTTTATAGAAAATATAATTCAAATCATTAATCAAGGATGATACGCTAAATTGTACATTACTTGTCAATCGAAGGATTTGCACGCGTATTCTCTACTATTCATGCCCTATCTCTCGATGGTCCATGTATAGCAAGAATCCATTAAGTTTATAAAAATTCACGTATTTATCACTGAAGGACCATCCCTAGGCCACTAAACTACATCTTGTGATTATTGGAGCCTAGTTCGTTTTATATGGTTCCGTTAACCAAAATTCTTCCGCGGGATACTTCTCTTGGTTAACTGAATTCATACAGAATATGGTCGAATCATATTTGTAAGTGTGACGAAATAATATAAAAGAATTGATTATGAAATGGTAAACAAGATTTTAAACACTTGATTTAAATGAGAAGGCTACATAATGCTGAGTTTCCAACCCCAAGAATTGGAGGATTACTCATTAGCCATTATTGAAACAAGCATAAAGATGTAATAAGATAACATATAAATAAAGATTGGAGTAAGAATACTTATGCTTGTGAAGGGTAAAAAGAGAGGCTGAAAGTAAACTTTAGTATATTATTGCTTCGATCTTCGAAAGTACTTCAAGAACAATTGATAATCCTTGGAGTAATGTATACAAATTTATTGCTAGAGTATAAATAAGTAATCTTCTGTCTATTCTAGATAATTTCAGATATCTTCAACTGAGTACAAAGGGGTCTTTATATAGGCATTTGGCTTGAGGGGTGCATTAAAAAAGGCAATGTTTGGCTGATCAAGAGGGTGCTCGCACGAGGCAAGGGAAATGCTCGACCGAGCAAGGCAGTCTTCAGCAAGCAACCTTCTGTCCCTTCATGCTCGGCCGAGGAAAGGAGGTGCTCGGCCGAGCAGCAGCTGCTCTTGGCTGATTTCTGAAATCTTCAATTTTGACCCCTCTATCTCCATAGATTTACTTTAAGCCCCTTGTAATTCATAAAATGTCTTAAAAACCTGTAAAATTACACAAAATACCAACCAAGCATAAAATCGAAGATATATAATAAAAAGAGGCTAAATTATATTTAATTGGTATTAAAATTAAAGTAAATAATACAATAAAAATACTATAAATGTCTATAAAATAGTCATTTATCACGGTACCCACAAGGCGGCAAAGAGGAGCAACAAAAAAGAAAAAAAGAGCCAACATTGCATGGAGATACAAAGAATATGAAGCTCTCATCAGTGCCTACATGAATACAACCACTGTTGTAATAGTAGGCACTAACCAAAAGTATGAAAAGTTGTGGGCTACTGTCAAGGCTAAGTACGATACCGCGCAGCAACGAAGGCCATCAGAAATTGGAAAACTAACTTTATCAATGCTTCGAGATGGATGGAATAGGATGGCAAAATTGGTAAACCTGTTTGTGGCGATGTACGATGAAGCAACTAGACGAAAAGGAAGTGGGTACAATGAAAAAGACGTTCGTACTGAGGCTAAACAATTGTACGAGAATCAAGAAGGTAAACCTTTTAAAAATGAGCATGCATGGTTTATGTTGAAGAATCATCGCAAATGGGAGGAGCAAATTAAGAATTACACCACGACTGGCAGAAAAAAGAATGCTTAGACATCTCATCCAGTTCTCTTGGACAGTGATAACGAAAGTGGAGGCAGCGATAAGAGGTTCAAAAGCCTATAGAAGAAAAGGACAATTTGTTTGCAAAAGTGCAGGAGGCATGCAGAAAAGACGTAGAGCGTACTTTTGGGGTACTTCAAGCTCGCCTTGCAATACTCCGTAAACCGTCACTCGCTTGGAGCGAGGTGATTCTTGGTAAAATAATGACAGCTTGCATCATATTGCATAATATGATAGTTGAAGATGAATGTGATCGATATAGAAACTATTATGATGCGAGTGAATTTTGGGCCGACAAACCAAAAAAAAAGGTCCACCCGAATTGCGCTAGACGATACATTCACGTATACAAGAGAAAATTCACACGTTGGGAATAGCATCGAAGAATACATGGCGCGCAAGCGAAAAGTTCAAAGCAAAGCTACACACTTGGCTCTCAAAGCAGACCTAATTGAGCATATATATATGCAAAGAACAATCCTTGAGATCATATCCATCATTTTATTTATGAGCACGTTACTTTCTGTTCATTCGTTTGTGTGTTGTATTTTAATTTTTAATTTTCATGAGTGTAATGTTTTAAATTATCGTAATTTAACGTTTATTTATGAGTGTTTAATTTTTTAAAATTGTACAATTAAGTAAAATAATAATAAAAAAATTATATTTATTGTTAATGATGTTAATAAAAATAATATTTATTAATGTATAGTATTAATTTTATAATATCAATTTTCTATTAAAAATATATCTGTGAACGAAAAATTCGTTCACCACTATAGAATGTAAGCTGGCTTGAGCGAAATTTCGTTCACATGCCAGTTTTGTTCACGTGGTGAGCGAATTTTTCGTTCACCGCTATGAATGCTCTAATAATGGCAAATTTGACAATTATAATAGTAAAATAAATAATTCAACAGTAAATTTGACACTTACAAAATTCTGATTTTTTATAAGTAATATTCCTGACTTTTTTCATACGTTATCATATGGGGAAAATATGATAAATATGCCCTGTACTTATCTATTAGACGTAGATATATTTCTCAACTTCATTTTTCGTACATGTGTCCTCGTATTAACATTTAATTAGGGGAGATTTAACTAAAACTAACTTTCTGCCAAAAATTTTAACGAAATTGATGACTATGATGAGTTTATGGTAATTTTACACATTCACGTCATTTAAATTGGCCAAAGAAGTTTGTTGATTATATATAACTAAACTACGACATTTTACCCCTTGAAATAAATTCCCTCATTATTGACGTCGTTTCATCCTTATCTCTATTTGAATTAAACCTTTGTAATCCAATCTGTCTCATTATCATTATCAAAAACACGAAGTTGGGGGCTAGGGTTCTTGGAGATTTTGTTGGTTCACTTCATTCTTCCTCCGATCATCAGATTTTTCACTCAATACATGTAAGGAATTAATCTTGGTATAGGGTTTTGGTTATTGGTTGCGTAAAGAACATATAAAAAACACTAATTAACTGACTTTAACATTCAGATTAACAAACCACACAAGCATTACAGGTTATATCTTAATCTTTACCTCATAAAATTGACATCCAACAAACCTTCATCTTGGATTATCATCACTCCAAGAAGTTGTAACAGTGGCCAAACAACGATAGCAATTATAATAGCCAAATAACTACTTAACATGGAAAACAAGAAGAGTATCTTGGGCAATATTCTGGTTGCATAAATTACTCTAAATCAACTGAAAACAAAGTAAATAAATAACTGAATTGAAACTATGAAGAACTACGCAGCAAAGAAAACTACAAGAAAATAAAAATAGCAATAACCATTTTCCCCTTGATTTCTCCAGGCCCCCTCCACTATATCCAGCCATGTTCCTGAAATTACTAAAGTAACTGTCGATAACCAACAACATGTGATATAAGCGTGACCTCCCTTCTGAATACTCCCATTACTTCTTGCTATACCCAAATTACCCCTTTTTACTATCAGACAACAGCAACTCTCGGATAAAAACTATCAATGTTGGCCGAAGTGACAACTCCACTTCCCCTTAAATTTTTCCTTGTCCTCAAAGGCAAAAATTTAGGAAAGAGCATCAAGCTGCTGCGCATCTTCCCATGTAGCATCTTACGGAGGACCATGAGACCTTGTACCCGACACACGAGGTAAAGCCCTGTTGTTTTTCTTTATCATTCTGCGCCGCAAAATCTTCTTGGTTGCACTTGATATTGGCCTTCAGCTCCCATCCTAGGAAGGTCAGTTGTGGCTGAAATCCTCTCCCCAATCTTCTTCTTGAGTAAAGAAACATGAAATACGGGATGAATTTGTGAATTAGCAGGCAACTCCAATTTGTAAGCAACATTCCCAATCTTATCAATGACCTTATAAGGGCCATAATACTTTCTTTGCCAATTTGAGATTCGTGCGATTAGCAATGTACTACTGCCTATAAGGTTGGAGTTTGAGAAAACCCGACCCCAATATTAAACTCCCTTTCAGTTCTTCGTGAATCTGCGTATTGCTTATACCTATTCTGAGCCTGCTGGATGCATTCTTTCAATAATGCATTCAATGTTTCCCTCTCCCTTAGCATGTAACCAACACCCCCTACAGTAGTCTTCTCCTCTACTAATACTGGGACCGCCATTTGTCTAGGATTAACCCCATAGAGAGCTTGGAATGGTGACATACCTATGGATGAATGTGGTGTTGAATTATACCACCATTCAGCCATGGGTAACCACTGGCTCCATTTTAACGGTCTATGACAAATCATTGCCCTCAAATATGCTTCCAAACATCTGTTTACTCTCTCGGTTTGACCATCACTTTGCGGGTGGTAGGATGAGCTAAAATGTAACTCAGTGCCAAGCAATTTGAATAATTCTCTCCAAAATTGACTCATGAAAAGGGTGTCTCTATCACTGACGATAGACTTTGGCAGACCGTGCAATCTATAAATGTGGTCTAAGAACACCTTAGCTAACTCAGGAGCATTTATGGGATGGGTAAGAGCTATAAAGTGACTATATTTAGTCAACCTATCAACCACAACAAGTATCATATCCTTACCGTGAGATTTCGGAAGCCCTTCAATGAAATCCATGGACACATCTTCCCAGATTTGGTTTGGAATTGGTAATGGTTGCAAGAAGCCTGGATATGGAACATTCTCTGACTTGGTTCTTTGGCAAATATCACATTCCTTTACTAATAATTCAACCTCCTTCCTTAAAGTTGGCCAATAAAAGTACATGGCCACTCTTTTCAACGTTGCATCCCTACCCGAATGTCCTCCATAGCTGCTGCTGTGCATTTCTAACAATATTTGCTGCCTCAAATTTCCTTTGTTGCCTATGTATATCTTCCCTTCCCTTCTTAATAAACCTTGTGTTAATGTCCAACCTCCATTATCCCCTTTTTGAGCTGCCATAAACAAATATTCAGCAACAAATGGATCATCTTCGTAGGTGTCAATTACATCAGCTATCCAATTAGGATAAACTGATGTAATAACATTGAGCCTTCCCTCTACCTCATCTCTCCTAGAGAGTGCATTCGCCACCTTATTTTCCACCCCTTTCTTGTACACAATATGATAATCTAGCCCCATTAACTTAGCTAACCACTTTTGTTGTAAAAGGCTAGTAACCTTCTGCTCCAAAAAGTATTTTAAGCTCTGTTGATCAGTCCTGATAATAAAAGGAATTCCCTGTAGGTACGATCTCCACTTTTGTACTGCCATAACAATTGCTAGCAATTCCTTCTCGTATGTAGATAGAGCTTGATTTTTGGGACATAAAGACTTACTCAAGTACGCGATTGGCTGCCCTTTTTGCATAAGTATAGCACTAATACCTGAGTTGCTTGCGTCTGTTTCAACAACAAAAGGCTCCTGAAAGTTGGGCATTGCCAAAACAGGGGTAGTGGTCATCTTTTTTTTCATCTCTTGGAAAGCTAATTCAGCTTGAGCATTCCATCGAAACTCTCCTTTCTTCTGTAGTTGCGTTAAAGGTTTAGCAATGATGCCATAGTTTTGTACAAACCTCCTGTAGTATCCCGTCAAACCTAGGAAACCCCTCAATTGTTTCACAGTGACTGGTCTTGGCCATTACACCATTGCTTCTATTTTTTCTGCCCGCCCCACTCCATTTTGATTCACAAGATGACCAAGATACTCTAATTCTTGTTGGGCAAAACTGCACTTGCTCAACTTAGCAAACAATTTATGCTTTCTCATGATCTCCATAACTTCTCTGAGATGATCCAAGTGGCTCTCCAAAGTAGGGCTATAGACTAGAATGTCGTCGAAGAAAACAAGAACAGTTTTTCTCAACAAGGGTTCAAATACTTCATTCATGAGAGACTGGAATGTAGCAGGGGCATTAGTTAGCCCGAATGGCATAACCTTAAACTCAAAGTGGCCATGGTGTGTCCTAAAAGCTGTTTTAGGTATATCCTCCTTGGCCATTCTAATCTGATGATAGCCAGCTTGTAAGTCCAGTTTAGTGAACCATCTAGCTCCATTCAATTCATCTAGCAACTCTTCAATCACTGGAATCGGAAATTTGTTTTTGATGGTCCACGAATTGAGCTTCCTATAATCAACACAAAGTCTCCAACTGCCATCCTTTTTCAACACCAAAAGAACAGGAGAAGCGAAAGGGCTATCGCTCCTTTGTATAATTCCACTCTCTAGCATTTCTCGGACTTGTCTCTCTATCTCATTTTTCTGAATAAAAGGGCTTCTATAAGGTTTTTGAGATATTGCTTCAATGTTACTCTTGAGTGGTATTTTATGGTCATGAGATCTAGTTGGGGGTAGGCCTTTTGGTTCTTGAAAGACATCTTGGAATTCATGCAATATACCTTGTACTGCATCTGACACACTTTCATTAACATTTCCATTCATATAAAAAAGATATCCCACCAATCCTTCCCTTGTTTTTCTGAACAATCTGCACAATGCATTCCCACTGATCATTTTAAGCAAACCTTCTTCACTGGTACCCTTAAGCACAATCTTCTTCTTTCCTTGACTCAAAGCCACCTCCATTTTGTTAAAATCGAAGGAAACAGGACTGAACCCCTTTAACCATTCTACTCCAAGCACCATGTCACATCCACCCAATGGCAAGATCCTTAAATTGGCAATGAAATCATGGCCCTGCATACTCCATTTGAAATTAGAACATATAGTACCACTCAACAACTTATTTCCATCTGCTACATCCACGGATAAGGGAGTCATTTGCTCAGCTATAAATTCCAATTGTTTCACTGTTTCTGGATCAATGAAGTTATGTGTGGCTCCGCTGTCCACCAAAATAGTCAAGGATTTTTTCTTACTTACTCCTTTAACCTTTATGGTGTTATGTGTAGCTGAACCTGTAAGTGCATGAACTGAAATTTCCCCCCTACCTGCTCCTTTTCAGCTAGGTCCTCTTCTATGACTTCGGGTTCTTCCTCTTTAATATCCACATCACTTTTCGTCTCCCCAGAAATCATATATAATTTCGTTTTACAAACATGACCTGCATGGTATTTGTCATCGCAGTGGAAGCAAAGTCCCTTACTCCTTCTGTCATTTAGTTCGGCACCACTAAACCTTTTTTTGTTGATACTTGCTGATGATAAAGCAGGGGTATAACTGAAGCTATTCTGAGGTTGGTAATTGTTTGTTTTGACAGGTGAGTGACTGTTTGTTGGCGGTTTGGTGTTGTAAGCAGAGGAAGAATAGGAAATCATTGTTTTTGGCTTGATCTTTTGCAGGTTAAGCTCAGCTTGCTTCGCTAGATCCATAGCTTCATCATATGTTTGGGGTTCGACATAAGCACAGACCCATGAATCTCCTCCTTAAGTCCACTGAGAAAACTAGAGAGAAAATATTCATCGGTGAACCTCTGTTTGACCACAATTTGTGCCCTTAATTCTTCGAACTCGTCAATATAAGCTTCGACAGTTGTGATCTGTTTGAGCTTGTTAAAAGCCGAAACTTGTGGATCCTTTACTCTTTGATGGAGCAAACCTATTAATAACATCATGAACAAATGCTTCCCCATTGAATCTGTCCCTACCAACTTGATAGAAAAGGTACCGGTGTCTCGCCCTACCCTCGAAGTATGTGGAAGCAAACTTGGTTTTTCTAAAATCATCCGTGGGGTTAAATTCGAAATATTGTTCTGACAGATAGCCCGACCCCTTGGATCTGTCCCATTGAACTTAGGACAATCCATCTTTGGTGGTTTATTGTATGGCCAATAGTTTTGATTTTGAGGAAAATTAGGGATGAAGGCTTGGTTCTGGTTCCCGTTGACATTGAAACCAGGTGGTGGAAATTGGGCATAACGTGGAGGTGTCATATTGAAATTTTGTCCAGAGGTCTAATGAATGAAGTAGTTGGTATGGTGGTGTAAGCTGGTATGGCTTGTGAATTAATATTGGAGAATTGTTGATACCTGTTTTGGTCACCCGGTGCATTACTCCCTCACTGCCTCTGTCAGGACACAATGTGGTGGTGCTGAAGAATCTCCAGCAACATTCTTCCCTTTCTCTGCTCCTTCCTTGGAAATCATCGTTGTAAGCAACCTTTTAACCTCTTCCATGGAATCCTCCAAACCCATAACTCTTTCATTACTCTTCTCCTGGTTTGCCTTCATCTCTAGCATCGTTTCATTCAAGATGTCAAACTTCTGCTCATGACCCCCCAATTTATCAAAAACCTCCTTGAATCTTGTTCCCTCTGCCATGGATTGACAAGCTCTGATACCACTTGTAACAGTGGCCAAACAACGATAGCAATTATAATAGCCAAATAACTACTTAACATGGAAAACAAGAAGAGTATCTTGGGCAATATTCTGGTTGCATAAATTACTCTAAATCAACTGAAAACAAAGTAAAGAAACAACTGAATTGAAACTATGAAGAACTACGCAGCAAAGAAAACTACAAGAAAATAAAAATAGCAATAACCATTTTCCCCTTGATTTCTCCAGGCCCCCTCCACTATATCCAGCCATGTTCCTGAAATTACTGAAGTAACTGTCGATAACCAACAACATGTGATATAAGCGTGACCTCCCTTCTGAATACTCCCATTACTTCTTGATATACCCAAATTACCCCTTTTTACTCTCAGACAACAACAACTCTCAGATAACAACTATCAATGTTGACCGTGACAGAAGTCTACATGGTTGCCCTAACTCAACAATGACATTTTTTCATTCCTCCGCTTTTGAATCAAAGACCAAACACTTATTTTGATTAGTTATTCTTGAATCCATCTTCCTTGAAACCTTCGAGTTCCCCCTTCAATTTGCCCAAATTTACTCAATCGTCGACTTGCCCTAATTTATGTGCAAAGGATTATAACGATTTCAACATACGACGCCGATTTTGAGTGAAAAGGGGATATTCTTCAACATCTTAATACAACGTAGTTTTGAAGTGTGAGTCAGCATGCTTAGTTGGTAAATTTAATTCATGTGTTCGTGCAAAATTACCATAAAGCACCTCAATCAGCAATTTTGTTAAAGATTTGATGAAAAATTAGTTTTGGTCAAATATTCCTAATTAAATATTTATACGAGAACATATGTGTGAAAAATGATGTTAAGAGATATATCTACATTTAATAGTAGTGGTACCTTGATTCAATTGGTCTTGGTCACTACTTCCTGAAAACTGATGAGTTAATGAGTCAACATTTCTTCCTCCTGAGAACAAAAGAATTAATTATTGGGTCATTTGTTTGGCTTCATTTTCATTAACAAATGTGAATCAAATCTGCTCCATAATTTTTTTTTGTTTTTGACATTTTTGTAAATGACTGAACTTCTTTTAAAATTGTACGAACATTTTTGTAAATAATCAAAACTCATTAATAAATCTTGATACTCTTTTAAAACTACACCTAATAATCTTTAACGCTCCACCTAACACTTTTTAATACTAACACCGACACTCTATTTATACTATCACTGACACTCTATAATACGAGTACTTATACTATCACTAAATAATATAAACACTGAGACACTTCAAAACTTTCACTGAAATTTTAAAACTAGTATTAATACTAAAAAATACAAGCAGTGACACTCTTTAACATTAATCCTAAAAAAACTAATACTAACACTAAAAAAATACTAACTTTGATTTCAAAAAATACTTTCACTCACTGATACTCAATAACAAATGCATTGATTGACATTGTTCATCACACACACTAACAATGCCATTTTGTAGTGTAAGTGGTAAATTTTAAGTTCCATTTTTTTTACAAAAATGTTATTATGCGTTTTAAAAAACAAATTTGTAATTATTTACAAAAATGACATCAAATATTATAAAAAACCCATTTTCAATTTTTTTTTTTTTTTAATGTGGTTTTCTTAACCCAAACTCTAGGGTTGACAATACCAAAATCGGAACCGGCCCGAAACCGTTGAACTGCCTTGAACCGAAATCGGTTGAAACCAGATCGACGGTTTGACGGTCCGGTTTCGATTTCTCCATCTGAAAAACCGTGAACCAGCGATTCCGAACCGCATGAACCAGAATCGAAACCGTTGAAACGTTGTCAAATTCATCATAAGTTTCGTTAGATTTGTCAGAATATAACCATAGAGTATGGGTATATGGTTAAATAAAAAATATATTTGTTTTCCTAACATAGTTTCTCAACTATAAATATCACCCCCCTCCCCTCACAATTTTTTCACACAAACCTCTTAACCCTCTCTTAACTTTCGTTATTCGTTAATTTCTTTGATTATTAAGTTCAAATCATAAACTAACACTCATTTGTTTAAGTTTTAGGGTAAGATGTATATAAGGGGTATAGGTATAAAATTGAGTGGTTCGATTTACAAGTATATATGGGATTTATATACTCCCTCCGTCCCAATAGTAGCTGCCCAAAATTTGGGTTGCACGCAAATTAATAAAATGAGGGGGAAGTAAAAATGTTGTGATTGTAATTTGAAAATAGGATAGAGAATGAGTGGAGAGAATAGTAAATTATAATGGTGTTGTGAGTATTAAAATAATGTAGGAGAGAGAATGAGTGGAGGGAATAGTAAAGATTCCTTTGCCAAAAAAGGAAAGTGAAAGCTATTAACGGGACACCCAAAATGACAAAATGGGAAGCTACTATTGGGACGGAGGGAGTATATAATATAGGGGTTAGAGTATTTGGTATATGGTTAAGGTAGATAAATTAGGGTTTAGGGTATGAATATGATTGTGCTTTAAGGTTTAGGGTATAGGGTATATATGAAAATAATGTAGATGAATTAGGGTTTATGGTGAGTATAGTATATGATTTAGATTTAAGTATTAGGGTATAGGGTATATGCGAGATTAATGTAAATGAATTAGAGTTTAGGGTATGTAGTATATGATTTAGATTTAAGGTTTAGGGTATAGGGCATATGAGATTAATGTAAATGAATTGGGTTTAGGGTATGCAGTATATGATTTAGATTTAGGGTTTATGGTATATGGTATATATGAGATTAAATTATATGAATTAGGATTTAGATCAGTGGCAAAGCCAGAAATTTTTGATAAGGGGGTCAAGATTTTTTTTATAACTATTATAATTTAGGTATCCAATTTTTGTATACAAGGGAGTCTAAATAATAATTTAGTGCAATTTTTTCTTAAAATTAAGGGGGTCAAAATGTATATTTTCATTATTTTTAGTAGTAAAAGGTCATTTTTAAAAAATTTAAAAGGGTAAAAATTGACATGTTTCAAATTTGAAGGGGGTCGACCGACCCCCATAACCTCAATGTGGCTTCGCCGCTGTTTAGGTTATCGAGTATATGAATTAGATTTAAGGTTTGGGGCATAGGGTATACATAATATGAGATTAAGGTAGATGAATTGGATTTCGGGTATGAAGTATATGGTTTAAATTCAAGGTTTAGGGTATACTGTATATGGTATATGGTTAATTTAGATAAATTAGGGTTTAGGGTATGAAGTATATAATTTAGATTTAAGATTTATCATATAGGGTATATATGAGTTTTAGGTAGATGAATTAGGATATGGGGTATGAAGTATATGATTTAGATTTAAGGTTAAGGGTATAGGGTATATACGAGATTTATATATATGATTTAGGTTTATTTTATAAGATTTATGATTTAGTTTTTCTATTATATATTTTTATTTGTTTAAATTATCTAAATTTTTTTATATACCTTTAAAATAAATCAGTAATAAATAAAGTTTAAAATATTATTTCCTAATTAATAAAAAAATAAAAAATAAATTAAAAAATAAAGGATAGTCCATCCCTCTTTTCTTTTATATACTTTCATTTGTTTAATTTTTTTCTATTACTTTTTGTAAAAAAAATTAGTAATAAAAAAAGTCTAAAATATTATTTTCTAGTCAATAAAAAAAATTAAAGGGTAGTCTGTTCCTCTATTCTTTTATATACTTTTATTTGTTTAATTTTTTCTATCTTTTTTTCTATTACTTTTTGTAAAAAAAATTCAGTAATAAAAAAAAAATTTATTTCTTATTTAATAAAAAATATAAAATTAAAATTAAAGCATTGTATGTCCCTCTTTTCTTTTATATACTTTCATTTGTTTAGTTTTTTTCTATCTTTTTTTCTTTTACTTTTTGTAAACAATTTCAGTAATAAAAAAAGTCTAAAATATTTTTTCCTAATCATTTAAAAAATAATTTTTTAGGGGTAGTTCGTACCTCTTTTCTTTTATATATTTTCATTTGTTTACTTTTTTCTATCTTTTTTTATATAACTTTTTACAAATATTTTCAGTATTAAAAAAATTCTAAATCATTTTTTTCTATTAAAAAAAAAAAACAAAGCCGTTGAACCGCCGATTTCAAACCGTGAACCGCCAATTCGGAATCAAAATCGCGAAATGTAAATTTAAAGTTCGATTCCAATTTCCCATTTTCATCGGAACCAACAATTTCAAACCAAAACCGAAACCAAATTCGTGTTTGGTCATCCTCCCTACACAACTCAACTCATCTTATTTTGGTTTGTTCAATTTCATTATAAATGGTTGCATTTCATTTAACATTCCAAGCAAATGAAACTCTCTTTTTTTCATGCTTTATCTCGAGCCCAATCAAATAAATCATGCACACCCCAATTTATTATTTTTTTTTCTTGAAATTGGTTTGTTGATCTTCTAAACATTTTTTTTTATTTTGTTGTATATATTTAGTATGAAATTTAAAAATTCCTATATAACAGTAAAAATAATTAAGTGCTTTAGCTTAAAAAATAATTATTATGGCTCAATTTTTTTGTTCTATAGATCGAAGGGAGATTTACTTTACAATATTGAATTTAAAATAAAATAAAATAACATAAATATTTAAAATGATATTTATTATGAGAATAGGGAATATTAATTATCTTTAATTTGCATTTAATTACCTTTAAATTTTCCATTTGCATTAATTAGGAGATCTAGAACTTGTATTTAAACTCTTGGGTTCCTTTTCTTTTTTATTTTCATTATTATTAGATATTTTTTTTTGGGTGGTCCCTTTCGTGCTTTTGAAGGAGTAATGTTATGTGTCATAAAAGCAGCAAAATCACGTGTTAGCCACTATTATTTCTTCACTTCAAACTTTTTCTTACCTAGGCTTATCCCAAGTTTTCAAACATTCAAATGACTGGTATATTACTTAGTTTGATAATTAATTTTTCCCTCCCAATACAAATTATACAATTTTTTTTATTAAGCTTTCATAACAAAATATACTCTTTCTAAAATGAAAATATTTTATTACTTTTATATTAATGAAACTCACACTCACAACAACAATTCAATTATTATTTTTTACCCTGCTTTCTCTCTGTTACCTCAATTTTTATACTCACAACACTAATAAACTAACACTTTACTTAATTTTCGTACAAATATTAAGTGTGTAACTTGTAATGCAACGGAGGGAGTATATTTTAACACCCCTTTTTAAGACCTAGTAGATGAAGAATCCGAGCTATCTATCTAGGGACGACCTAGATTCCCCTAGAAAAGCTAACCTATCACGAGAAAACGGGAGCTTGCTGGACTTAATGTAGAAGATGATTAGATGGTCAATTAACTTATTAAAAAGACGTAAGCGGATTATTCGAGGATCGTCGGACTCCAAATCCCCCGTACCCACACCTGCTAGGAAACCTACCTCACCAAAGAACAAACTCCACATTTTTAAGACGGTGATACACTCCTCTAAGGTCAATTCCTTCCATGTACCCTCCAACCGTTTGTAAATTCTAAGGTTCACACAGTTGTACCTATACCTAACCCCCAACTCGAAGCCGAATGTCCTAGACATGGCGAAAAAAAAGAGAAAACTTCAAAATTAAACCTAGAAAGTTGGGATTGGAAAATACTTTAAGCTTTTCGAAGAGGTGACGTCGCAAGAAGGATTGCTACTTGCCGGAGATAATTTTCTTATCGTTGATTCTTGATGTGTGCTTATGAAATTCGAAGATGGTTAAGTTTGAGAACGAGTTAAACTCTCCCTTTTATACCTCCTTTTTTTTATCCAAATTGGAAATGTTTGGGTAAACGGTTGGAATATTATCAAAACGTGGGCCGAATTAAAAGCCTACCCCGTTTCCCAAGACAAATGTCCAATCGACAGAATCCGTACCATTATTGTGGATATTACGGCTCATTGAATACAGCTCATCCAACCGCAAAAAATCAATCGTCGACAAGCGACCTACAACTAACGAGTCGACCTTCGATCGTCGCCTCAAATCTGCAGTCAAATTTTTTCTATAACTTCCTACTCGACAAGTCGAGCTAGAAAGTTGGGGACAACTGAACGGAATATAAGTGATGGGCCAGGCCCGACGGGCTGGCCATGTATCCAAGTAAGCCCAAAGGCTTATCAAAGCACAAATGGTCCACTAAGTTGTGTACAAGCCCACCAGGAAGACCAATCGATCGGGCTTATTGTCCGACCTCCTTGGTCCCAAACTAGCTTAGTTCGATATACGATCCACTCCTTATGCACTCTCTGCCCAGCTAAGGCACGAAGTCAGGTCGACCTCGATCATTCAGGCGATCTCGACCAAACAACATGTGCGTCTATCCACGCCGACATTTGTAACCACCTCCTACAATCTCAGATACCGTTACGCCCACACTATCTCCGTGATTCATGGGATTCGTAAACATCCCTTAAACGACACTATATATATCAGACCACATCCAATGTGAAAGGGTAATGTCACTTTAGCTATTTTGGAGATTAAACAAGTTCAATTCAGTTTATTAATAAATAACTTCATATCTTATCATCACGCCGGAGGGCATTTGTCGTAAACCATCCTAACAAGTCATTTGTTCGTGATTTAAGGTTCTAGTTGATGGAAATCAATCTATTGCTGAACAAATATGATTCAGATCAATTACGAGATAATGTCATTCAGTCCTGCTAATTATATCATTTTACTCAAAATACGTTTCAATCAAACTAATTATACAAGGAAAAATTCCACTAGAGCCCCTCAATCCAGATTTTTTTCCTTTAAAAGAAAACATTTTGATAAATTCCAAAAAAAGAGTTATGCTCAGATTTAAATTCCCCGAACACCCCTCTTCCTCCCGTCGACTTCGTTTATCACATACTGTCTCTCTAAAAATGACACACACCCATACTCAAATTTTTTCTCTTCCCTTCTTCTCTCTCCAAACCATCTCCGGCCGGCGACGATCTCCGTTCTCCGGCGAGCCCCTTCATTTTCTCCGGTGAGCCCCTTCATCTTCTCCCTCTGATTCTAGATCTGGGTAGACCGGCAAGTCCACAGCCACCGATGATCGGAAGAAGAGACAGGTAAACCGGCAACGGAAATGATTCACCGACGATCTACTCCGACATCATCTTCAACCCCGGATTACCAGTCCTATCAATGGCGCCGACGCCGGATTACCAGTCCTTCCAACGTTCATTTCAGATCGGACTCCGCCGTTCGAATCCGGCCATAATTACATGCTTTCAGCCATAAAAATCTGCAAACGGCGGAAGATCTCCTTTTAGCAAGCCCCACCTTTTTCAGTCTATCGCTTCCTCATCTTTCTTTTCTTCAAATCAATGGAGATCTCTCACTCACCAAAACTTCGAACAGGTACTATTTAATAATTGGGTTGTTTAATTTTTATCAGATTAAATTAAAGATAAAAACTTAATTTTCAGTTCCTACAATCTTCTGCTGTGGGCTAACTTTGTATATTTTTGCTTTTCTTATTGTTGTTTTTGAATTTTGGGTATAGTAATTCCATCATGAACAATTCTCTACCTTTGAAGAAGAAATTGGGAACTGCAATGACAGTTGAGGCGATAGGCGGCCATCTCATGATTCTTGCTTAAATTCAAGTTTTAAATGTTGAAAACCATTGTCGTAGGCCCTTTAAAGTGATTTTGAGACTTTGGTGTTCAAATCTTGGATATTTGTTGATTTTTCTTGTTGGGTTTTTGGACTTCATGGCTCGTTTTTCTTGATTTTTCTTATTTGGCAAATAATTAGTTAAAGTGTCTAGATTTAAGGTGTTGTTTTTGCAATTGCAGGCATAGATGGCCATGAGCAGAGGAGTTTGGAGTGTCAATAAAGCAGTGGTATAGGTTGTTCATTTTAGACTTTTAAAAAGTTTTATACGTAACTTATATAAAGATGTTTATTTTGACTGTTGAGTTTGTAAATTGATGAGTATTTTGTTAAGTGTGAAATATTGACGTTTTATTATTTGGATCCATTTTGAGTTATATTTTTTTGTTACTTATAAGACTTTTAAAAAAAGTCTTATAAGTAACTTATAAGATTTTTTAAAAAGTCTTATACGTAACTTATATAAAGACTTTTTAAAAAAGTTTTATAAGTTAAAGTTATAATAAGTCTTATAAGAAACATATAAGACTTTTTTAATAAGTCTTATAAGTAAAAAGACTTCTTAAAAATAGTCTTATAAGTTACTACTTATAAGACTTTTTTACAACACAGTTCTCAATGTTCAAATAGGTCTTATAACTAACTTATAAGACTTTTTAAAAAGTCTTATATGTTACTTATAAGACTTATTAAAAAGTCTTATAAGTTCTACTTATAAGACTTTTTTACAACACAGTTCCCAATTTTCAAATAGGTCTTATAACTAACTTATAAGACTTTTTAAAAAGTCTTATAAGTTACTTATAAGACTTATTAAAAAGTCTTATATGTTACTTATATAAAGACTTTTTTAATAAGTCTTATAAGTAAAAAGACTTATTAAAAAAAGTCTTATAAGTTACTACTTATAAGACTTTTTTACAACACAGTTTTCAATGTTCAAATAGGTCTTATAAGTAACTTATAAGACTTTTTAAAAAGTCTTATAAGTTACTTATAAGACTTATTAAAAAGTCTTATATGTTACTTATATAAAGACTTTTTTAATAAGTCTTATAAGTAAAAAGACTTATTAAAAAAAGTCTTATAAGTTACTACTTATAAGACTTTTTTACAACATGGTTTCCAATGTTCAAATAGGTCTTATAAGTAACTTATAAGACTTTTTAAAAAGTCTTATAAGTTACTTATAAGACTTATTAAAAAGTCTTATATGCTACTTATATAAATATTTTTTAAAAAAGTGTTATATGTTACTTATAAGTCTTTTTAAAGTTAAGTTAATTGTCTTATAAGTTAATTGTCTTATAAGTCAATTAGAAGAGTAATTCGTTGTTATTATTGAAATTTTTGATTTTTTTGATTGAAAAAATTTTCTTATAAGTCAATTATAAAAGATAAAGTAGTCTTATAATTATAAGAGTTGTAAATGTATAAATTATGAGAGTAATTCGTTGTTATTACTAAAATTTTTGATTTTTTTTGGTTGAAAACTTTGATTTATAAGTCAATTATAAGAGAACTTATAAGTCTTGTAAATGTGTAAATTATGAGATTAATTCGTTGTTAATATTTAATTTTTTTAATTTTTTCATTTTCTAGAAAATATTTTCCATAAACCATTTTTCGTTAAACATTTTTTCCCAACAAACGGAGCCTTATTTTTGGGAAAACAACATAAATGAAATTCATTTTGAAACTGAAATTTTTTGTCTTTCTTTAGACAATATTATACCAAAGCCACTTTAAAAGCACGTTAGTTAATGGTATCAACAACAAGTGTTGTCAGTGTTTTGGAGATCATGACAGTTTCAGACAAGATTTCAAAATGCCTAATAATTATAGTAATATCCTTGCTTATAATAATAAGGATATATTTGTCTTTTAACAGTGAGGGGTGTATGAGGAATTACTAAAAGGTTATTTCTTAAAATGGGTTTAAATCTCACATAAGGGGCCCTAGAGGAAGTGGGCCATTATACAACTGTCTTAGTCAATTTAGTCAACCTCAAGCTTCGAGGACCATCTCTGTAAATCCGGATGAGCCATTAATTTATTAAATATTAATTTTTTATTGCTTCATTTTTTTTTTTTTTAAATTATGTTTGCGCTCTCTGTCAATTTATCGAGTTTGAACTCAACATTCATCCCGCTCTTGTGATGTTGTGAATATTTCTCTCACTACCTCTTTGTCTACCCATTCTCTCTACTCGCACTCCTGAGCTAGGAAGACAAGGGAAAAGGTTAATTTTTTAAATTTGGATCTCTGTGATTTGATACTTTTGTTGTGTAGATCAATTTTTTTTTGAATTTGATGAGTTTCATGAATGTGGGTTTGCAAGGGAATGGTGCTTCCGTATCCACATTAGTAACGAAATGGGTTTGTTGATTTTGTGTTTTGATACAATGCAGAGGCCCCGTGAATGATTTATTAGAAATTGGACTGAGTTCAATCTAATTTAGCAGCTTGACGTTTAAAATCACTAAAGATTTAGAGCTGCATATTTTCCTCGATTTTTATCATGTATAATTCATCCTTTATTTTTTCTTTTGTTCCTTTCAGCTGTCCAAATAAAAATTGGCTGGTTTTATGATAATTTTGTTTGAATCTTAGTTCATGACTTCGTTTGATTTGTGTAAGTTGGAAGTCCTCTCGGTCATCCCACAATTTTTAATTTTTTTGATGATTTATTTACTTGGATCTAACCGAGTACGTTACCATGACTTGACTATGGTGGTTTGTACGATTGATAGGCTTTGATGTTTATAAATTAAGTTTTCAATGGAGTATAGTTTATGTCTGACAGTGTCATCTTTACTTTCCGGCCAATGCTTGCGAATTGGAGCTTTCTTGGAATGGATAGACACGGATATTAGACATAACATTGAATGAAGACTAGCTGTATGAATAAAGTACCGAAAGAATTTGTGATCAAGATGATATAATTTATAGTAAGAAAAACACAGATTTTAAATTGTCAGAGGAAACTTCAGGCATTAAGTTTTTGCACTATTTCTAGCTACTACTTGCTTATGTGATCTGGAATACTTTTTCGTATTTGCAGCTCCCCATGTGTCCCCCTCACCCTAATATTGTTTTCTTTGCAGATACGATGATTAATATTTGAAATTAGAAAGCCTTGTTTTCTCTTCTCCAAGCCTCATAGAAAGATGAAAGAAAATATTGTTGATACTGCTGGAGAGCCTACTGGTCGATTAACACGAGCTCGAGCTGCTGCGTGTAAGTCATCTGCAGGGCAAGAACTAAGAAAGCAGCAGGATCAGACGAGGATTTTACGAAATAATTCTAAAAGATCAGCCTTGGATGAGAGGAATAACAATGCTCCTGTGACTAGAAAGAGGAGGGCAGTGCTTAAGGATGTAACAAATGTTGTTTGTGACAATTCGTATAGCAACTGCCTTAATGCAGCTAAACTTATGGTATGTGTATTCTCTTTCAAATGAATTTATTTTTCTGCATGTCAAAATTTAATAGAAAAAGATTGGGACAGTTATCATCCTCTCACTGATGTATACTTAATTCAGTTATCATCAACTTTTGACAAAAGCTATGTTAAAATCAGACCCTTTTGGTTGTGTGCTCTAAATTTTCTGAAATTTGAGCATAGATATTTCCCGGATAAAAGAAATAGGAGAAACACGAAGATTAATAATGGCTAATCCATTGAAGTCGCATTCTCGCTCTTGAACTTGCAGCTTGATATAATATAATCAAGCGTGAAGTTTGATTGATAACTCTGTGTTCCAAGTTTTCTTTCTTGGGATCCTCATTTGGCTTCTGGTCCTTGTCATTTGCCAGAAGAAGAATGGAAAGCAGTCTAGAAAAGGTTTAGCGGACCTCTCCAAAGTTGCACCCTCTCTTTCAGTTGAAATGCAACAGCTTCCCCCTGATTCAGAAACAAAAGTGTGCAGAGAAATCGGAAAGGCTGTACTTCAATCTGCAGAACTTGAAGGGTCAATAAACTTGGATAAAAATGTTCATCTTCAGCAAAATACTGGTAGTGCTGAAAAGGAGATCAACACAAACATTACTTGCACTGAAAAAGATGTGGCCTCACATCTCAGATTTCTAAAGAAAGGTTTGCTTTCCATTTAAACTGTCCAAAGAAAACATGGCTTTTTTCCTTCAACGCAAAATTCTAGCAAGAAAAGTTCAATCGATCTGGTAACTGTTTTCCAATTGGTACAGATGAAAAGGTTGGATTTTACAAGAAGTCCCCAACAAGCACAAAGCCAGACTACACGGACATTGACTCTGATCATAAAGATCCTCAACTGTGCAGCCTTTATGCCCCTGAGATATACAGCAATTTACGTGTTGCAGAGGTTTGTGTGTTAGAAACTGCTTTGAAATTTTTATGTTGTTGCTTTTCCTTCATAATTAGGATTATGAAATTATATGCGTAATTAACCAGTTATCTACTGTCAGCTCATTCGAAGACCACCTTCAGATTTTATGGAAACAGTACAACGAGATATAACACAGAGTATGCGGGGAATTTTGGTGGACTGGCTTGTGGAGGTTAGTGCTTCTCGTTGATTATTAGAATCACAATTGAGCAGTCTTATTTTGAATGTTTTCGCGAATCGATGATGTCATTTCCTATTGAATTCTCATAGTCTTTAACTTGTTTTTTTCCAGGTATGCGAGGAATATAAGTTGGTGGCAGACACACTTTATCTCACAGTTTATCTTATTGATTTGTTTCTCTCTCAACACATTATTGAAAGGCAAAAGCTTCAATTGATTGGCATCACTTGCATGCTGATTGCCTCGTAAGCTCTCATATCTTCATCTAGATAAAAACTTTTATTTTGTTATGACATCATGAAGAGGGTTCTATGTTGTTATGACATCATCAAGACTTTCAAATAGTAGCAAAAGGAAGATTGCTCTTATTGCTCTATGTTAGTTAAAGATGATAAAAGAATTATCACCACTATCATACATTCATTAATTCATGTAAATAAGTTAACGACTACTGAATGTAAAATGCTATATACGCTCCACTCCTGAATGATTCTTATTGCTTCCAGGAAGTACGAAGAAATTTGTGCTCCACGTGTCGAGGAATTTTGCTTCATCACAGATAGCACTTACACAAAAACAGAGGTTCGAATACTTAACTTCCTCTTACCTTCAATACACGATTTGGAAGGCTAAAACAAAAACAGTTGCAAAGAAAACAGAGCTGTGTGAAATTTGTACTGTGCAGGCTTGAGGCATAGATGATAACTTGTCAGTTGACTTTTGATAATCATATACTTCCTCTTCCTGAAAAAGTAGTTTTATACATTAGGGGACCTAAAAGTTCTGTTTTGGAGTTGAACACGGATCACTTGTATAAAAGATAGAGTCTTTGGTGCTTATAAACTTAAACTGCGGGCATATCTTTTGTATATATCTTTGTTACGATTGAAATATTCAATAAATTATCAGGTTCTGGCAATGGAGAGTCAAGTTCTTAACTATCTCGGTTTTCAACTGGCAACACCTACTACAAAAACCTTTCTCAGGTAACCAAGCTTATGACCGTTATGTTCTTATTGTTCCAGCCAAAACAAGTGATCTTTTAACCATATAAACATCGCATCAATTATTTTGAACATTTTTCATGTACATTTTACTCTCTATTGTTACTGATAGTCTTAAGTGCTGTCTGCAGGAGATTCCTACGGGCAGCACAAGCTTCTAACAAGGTAGATACTGGGTGCATTGGTACCCTGTCCATGTATTTGTTAGTTAGCTTCTGTTCAGGCGTCAACTAACTTTTCATTTGAAATTCTTCCATCATTTGGCAGAGCCCTAGTCTTGAGTTAGAGTTCTTGGCCAATTATCTAGCGGAATTGACTTTAGTTGACTATAACTTCATGCAATACATTCCATCCATAATAGCTGCTTCAGCAGTCTTTCTTGCCAGATGGACGTTAGATCAGTCAAGCCACCCTTGGGTTTGTTACTTTCATTTCCACTTGCCCAATTTCTGTCGGTTGGGTAAGTTATAATTGTAATCTTCCTTATTTCTTGCAGAGTCCAACATTGGAACACTACACCAGCTACAAGACATTGGATCTAAAACCCACAGTTCTTGCATTGCAAAGTTTACAAGCAAATAGCAATGGATGTCCTCTAAATGCTATACGCGCAAAGTACAAGCAAGAAAAGGTAAAACCCATTTTCTTACTTTTTTTTTGTTTTCGGAGAAAATAAAATAAAATTACTTGAGGTGCATGATCCAAATAAATAAATGCTTGAATTATAATTAACTTTTCTTCTTGGCATGCAAAATTCTTGGAACATTGAAACTTCATATTATGCTGTAAATCAGAAAAATCTAAGGTTTTTTTTTGTTCTTTGTGTTTGTGATGACAGTTTAAATGTGTAGCGGCTTTGACTTCTCCCAACCTACTGGAAACATTATTCAAAAAGGAAAATGGGGATTAAATGAAACGAAACGGGCATGCTAATAACAGAAGTAACCTTACTGTAGGAGATGGTAGCCTCCTTTTCCCCTCGGGCATCGGTTGATCCATTCACATTCATTTACAGTTAGTCCATTTTAATCACTGTTTCAAGTTAGTCTGTTCATAATTTTTTGAAACTACAGTTGGGGTTTGGTTCTCCCAAACCGCTGTAATGTTAAATTATGGGAGATATAGGGAAATTTGTGCCCTTCTTCTTCCTCAACTTGTGAATTTAGTTGTGTTTTTAACAACTAATATGGTGGTAGTTCCCCCCTGTTGTTCTTAGATTATGTAACTTGGTGACTTATTATTTTTTTTTTATTTTTTTATTTCTGGGGTTGTAAGTTGGCAAGAGGTGTAGCTAATCGATGTAAATTCTAATGCCAAGGCTTTGGCCCTTTCAATTGTAATCCTTTTCTTTCTGGTTAGTATATTTTAAAAGTAACATTGCACTTTCAAAAATCATGATGCATCTAGGAGTTCTAATGAGTAATGCATAGGAATAATTCGCAGCCTCGCTGCAACATGCGGCCACACCTGCGAGTTCCAGCTGGCTCGGAAGTTGTGCGAATAGGATTAATTGAGCGATTTTGGAGCACAACAATTTTTTTGATCGTCTTAACTATCCATCTTTGAAGAAAAAAACTTGAAAATGCGAGATTCTCCTCGTCTTATAATTACCAATTTATTATTGGAATGGTATATAACACAATAGCATTTTCTATATTTTCTATCATACTCCCTCTATTCCATCCGAATTAGGATTTTTGGTCAACTTAATTACACTTTAATTAATAATTTAAATAAACAATAATTATTCTAATAAAAAATAAAAAATTGTTATTGAAAATATTATCATCCGTGATACAATAACAATTTTTAAATTTTTATTAGAGAATAGTTATTGTTTATTTAAATTATTGATCAAAGTTTAATTAAGTAGACCAGATCATAAGATCATAAATCGAGTGGGAAAATCCTAAGTTAGGTGAAACATAGGGAAGTACTTCCTCCGTCCCATAACAAGCGACACACTTTGCCATTTTGGGCGTCCCACTGATAAGTCACACTTCCTAAAATGGAAAATAATCTTTACTATTTTCTCCACTCATTCTCTCTCCTACATTATTATAATACTCACAACACCATTATAATTTACTATTCTCTCCACTCATTCTCTCTCCTACTCAACTATCTACACTCACAACACATCAACCTTTTCACTTTTTTCTTAATTTTCGTGCGGAACAGTAACTGCGTCGCTTGTTATGGGACGGAGGGAGTATTTTATTAAAGATATTTTTAATAATTTACATGGACCCTTGCTAAATTTTTTATTTTTTTTTGCATGGACCCTATTTTTTAAAAGCATACAATTTGATCTAAGAATTGAGGAAGTATAACTTTATCTATTGTTTTGACTTTTTATTAAAAATGACACTTTTCTCAATTATAGAAATCTATAATGTGGAAGAACTAGGCGATGATATAAGGTGAAAGAATGTGGACCGTTGGATAAATCGAGGGGTTAGTTTCCATCTAGCGCCCCGCCAAACATACACCCCAAAATCTCCTTTTAGTGATAGCGCTTTAACCGTTTTGCCCGCACATTTCTCTGTGTGAGAGAGAATTACGCAACCATGGCGGCACTGAATATTTTATGCCAACCGACGAGGCATCCGCTTACGTCTTCTCCTTCTGTCCTTAGCTATGTCAACACCGACCAATTCACGAATCATCCCATCTTATCCAATTCCATCAATCTTTTCCACATTTCTCTACAATTATCTAGAAGACGAAGCAGCATCAAATCTCAAATGCGCAACTCCTCTGAATCAGGTCACTCTTTTAGCCAATTTTTGTCTCATTTGAAATTTTACATTTATTTCGTTCTCAATTAGATGATTATTCGGTTATTTTTCTGATTTGTTTTGTCAATTTATCAATTTAGTTGATTGTTCTATTGAATTTCGAGATTTATTCTTCTGTGAATTGTGTTGAGTTGACTGATAATGGTGATTTTGATTGCTTAATTCCTGTTCACTTGGACCTTCGTATCGGTTCAGTTTGGCATTTGAATGTCATTGCAGTGTTTGGTTCTTCTTTCACTTTGTATTTATAGTGCTCAGTTTGGTTTGATGGACAATCATGGAAATTGGAAGAGTTTTGTACATTGTAACTGAATTTAGGGACTTTCTACATGAGACTAATCAAAATATGACAAGGAGGCCATCCTGAATATAAGTTTGAAATTTGGTCATAGGGCCTGCTCTAGAGTCACTGTTCCATTGCTTATTATGTTTAATGTACATTATATTGTTATTGAAGCATTACTGGCAAAGGCACATTCCAGATGATCACATCGATGGACTGATACTCTTTCTATCTTAAGATCGAGATATATTATGTATGCAGGTCATGCAAGCTCATGGGTGCAAGATAATTCCACTTACTATGTCAACAATAGAAGGAGGCAGATCCCTTTACGTTCGAGGCTTCCAACTTCAGCAGCAGAAGTTTCCTCTGTGCAGGACCTCTTTGAATTTATATGCTCAGGCCCCCTTATTGGAAAAATGGGTCTAACCTCAGAGTCAATAGCTGAATCCATAGACAAGTGGCTAGAGTATGGAAGTCGCATCTGTAAATTGTTTCAGCTCAATGATCTCTTCCTGACTACACCTCAGAAAGCTAGAATTTATCATTACTATCTACCGGTCTTCTTCTGGTGTGAACAAAAAATTTCTCATCATATGTCCACGTTTAAAGATGGGGAAGATGTCCCTCCTCTTGTGGTACATCTCTTATCTTCTAATGCTCCATCATTCATTTGTTAATTTATGTATTTATATTAGTTTAGAATGAAGAGGCTGATTCCCGTCTAAATCAAATGTAAAGCACTAACTTTAATCATCCGGCAAAAGCTTGAATTTATGTCATACGTGATTAAGGAGATGGGTGGTGCTAGTCAAGCTGGAGCTTGTTGATCGACTGATTAGTTCTGTATAACCTTATAATATGCTGAAAAGAAGATAAACAGTCATGCCATATGCGTATTGAGTTGTGCATATCGCAATATGTTTATAGGTTACAACACATTATGTTAGTTTCTCAAAAAATATGAAATTGACTGCAATAAGTCACTGAAAGATTAGGTAAGTAATGATCTCAAGTGAATGACGTAATTCAAAGAGAAGAGGATGAGATATTTACGTTTCATTCGACGATCATAGCAATCCTATTGATTAAGCAAGGGCTTAGGCTTGAGAATTCTTCTAACGATCGTACTTTTCTTATTGGTCAACTGGAGTCCGCATAGATGTCGTTGTAGCACTGCCAATGTTCTTAGTCAACGAATTCTGTACGCTTATCTCCGTTCTTTTTAGAGATCCTGACATTGCATTTACCCCTTTCCCATTAGCTGTTCATATTTTATTTTTTTCTGGTTGATTCTATTCCTGGTTGTTTTCTTGTTTTGGTTGTGTTTCCCTAGTTGACATGTTTTGACAAGCACTTGTCAGTCCTATATTTTTACTGTGTACCATTCGATATCTAACTCCTCCAATATTACTACTACTTTTTCATCTTGAATATCTCAATCTTAATCAAATCTTGATAGTCATCAAACTGCTTGCAACTTCGTGCATGAATCAACCTTTTAATGCATTTTATTGGTCATGTATGGGTTTTCAGTTAACTATTTGATATCTGGGTGCACAGTTTTTATATAGTAATTACCCTCCTTTTCCTTGATGCAGATTGGTTTTAGTGCACCGCAAGGTTGTGGAAAAACTACCCTTGTCTTTGCTCTTGACTATCTATTCCGAGTCATTGGGAGGTAGACTACAAATGGTGATGTTTATATAACAATGGGAATTTTCTGTTTGATATTAGTCATAAAAACAAGAGCAAATTTGGAACTGCTGATATTTTTATATATTGCAGGAAGTCTGCCACTATATCCATAGATGATTTCTACTTAACAGCAGAAAATCAGGTGTGCACCTGTTTCTTATTTATCCTTGATCATATTTGTTTTTTTTTAGTCTGATGTATCTGTTTACTTGATTTAGGCTAAACTCAGGGAAAAACATCCAGGGAACGCTCTTTTAGAGGTAGAGAGATACTCATTCCAAATAAAGTTTGAACAATAAATAGTTAGCATTCTACATAACTAGTTCATTGAAGGCTGTTTCTTCACGCCGCAGTACCGTGGAAATGCCGGAAGTCATGATGTACCATTGTCTGTTGAGACACTGACAGCTCTAGGCAAATTGACTAAAGAAGGTGCAGACTTTTGTCAGTCAATTAATTTGTTTCCTTCCGCTTATCTATCGTGTGGTTGATCAAATATTTTGAATTAACTAAATTCCTCAGGTATGAAGATGAAGCTACCCAGATACGACAAAGTAAGCACACTTCATGATACCTGTTTGATTCCCATTTATTTTTTTTGCAAAATTTCTTATAGATCATTACTATCAACCAGTCTGCATACAGTGGTAGAGGCGACAGAGCTGATCCTTCCACATGGCCAGAGGTCGAAGGACCACTAAAGGTACTTCGATCTTCATTTTAAAGCTAGCAATGTAGCAGATTTACATTGGGCTGAAGCAACTTATTTATTTCTATGGTTTGATATATGTAAGCCATGGCAATATAAAACTGAATATCCTCTAGTGTAAGAAGTTGATTTTTTTATTTATATATTTTTTTAAGAAGTTATTTCCATGGTCGTCTAGGTTGTCTTGTTTGAGGGTTGGATGCTTGGTTTCAGACCCCTTCCTGTTGAACATGTCAAAGCTGTTGATCCACAGGTTTGTCCACTTACAATCCATTTCAGACGCAATTTTTTCCATATTTATAACTTGATTAGTTAGTCATGTGGGCAATGAATTTCGCAGCTTGAAATAGTGAATAAATATTTGGAAGCTTATTATGATGCATGGGACAAGTTCGTTAAAGCATGGATAGTTATCAAAATTAAAGACCCAAGTTGTGTCTTTGACTGGCGATTACAGGTTGGTTTAATACAATATCTTTGTGCTTAAGTTTCAGAACTTTTTCATTACTTTAGGTACTACCTTGTTAAATATTCACTGGGGACAAACTTTGCAGGCAGAGATTGCAATGAGGGCTGATGGAAAGCCTGGAATGTCCGATGAGGAGGTAGGTTCGACCTTCTTTAATTTGAGCAGTATAATACTCCCTCCATCCCGGAAAGATAGTCCCACATTCTTAGTTGTAAATTTGATTGAACTTTGTCCAATAATTTACAATAATTTAGTTATCTCAATGAATATCTAATAATTGTTGTTGGTACTCCCTCAGTCCCTAAATCTGTCCCTAAATGAATGTCCATTTTCAAGGTTTTTTGTCCCAAAATAAATCTCGTTTTGGTAAAAAAAAAAAACTTTCCCCCCAAATGTTTTTTACCAAAAAAATTTCACTAGTCACTTTATACTCGCAAAACTAAGATTTTGTTTGAAAACATCAAGCAATTAATGTTTGTTGATTAATGGTTTCCTTTTGTGCAACTAATTCAAACTAAGGTCCACAACTAAGGGTGGACATTGACTTGAATTGTAACAACCATCTCATATTCCTCTTAATGATCAAGCATCAATCGATAAGAGAAATATGGGATGGTTGTTACAATTCAAGTCAAGGTCCACCCTTAGTTTGAAGTAGTCGCACAAAAGAAAACCATTCAACAATAAGGCTCCATCTGTTTAAGGGAAAAATGTTTTCCGAAATATGTTTTCCCCATTTTCACATTTTCCGGTGTTCGGTAACCATTAAAAAATAAACTCAACGGAAAAGATTTTTTGATCAATGGAAAATAGGCTTGTTTTCTAATGAAAATGTTTTCCAGATTTCTCCTGCTCAAAACATTTTTCGGAAAATACTTATTAACACCATCACCCCAAACCCCACCCCCACCTCCCTCCCCAACCCCCCACCCACCACCTCCCGTCAATTTTTTTTTTATCAACTCTCCTGCCGTTCCTCCAACCCCCCTCCCTCCCTCCCTTCAAATTTTTTTGTTGCCCATATTAATTGTTTTATCAACTCTCCTGCCGCCGCTACAACCCACACCCATACCACCCTCCCCCCTTCAAATATTTTTTCCCATATTAATTTTTTATCAACCTCTCATGCCGCCCCTCCAAACCCCCCTCTCACCCCACCCCCGTCAAAAAAAATTTTTTGCTCATATTAATTTTTTTTATCAACTCTCTTGTCGTCCCTCCAAACCCCCACCCCACCCACCCCCGACCCCCATCAAAATAAAATTAAAAAAAAAATTACTCATATTAAAATGTTTTCTGCAAAACATTTTCCGTAGATTTACCAAACAATCGAATGTCATATTCCGAAAAACATTTTCCCCCAAACAAACGGAGCCTAAGCATTTAGTGCTTGTTGATGCTTGTTGCTATCATACACAACCTAAGTGTTTAGAAAGTGGATAACAAGAATATTTATACATCTTTGCCACTTAATAGTAAAAAAGTTGAACATTTTCATAATGTCTCCTAAATGAAATTTGGACATTCATTTAGGGACGGAGATAGTATTATTTTTGATATGTGGGTGAATGGGGTTGATGTTTTTTTTTAAAAAAATCTATTATACATTTACTCTTTTATTATCACTATTTTTAATTTTTTTTCTTTTTTTCCACCTATTTCTTCTTTTAACTTTTTTTTTCCACGATGACGTATGAGGATTTATGTTAACCGACCCCAAATTATTTTGGGACTAAGGCTTTGTTGTTGTATTGTCAAAGTTCAATCACACTGAAAAATGAACTATTTTTTGGGGACACAAGGAGAGCAGAATAAGTTCCTTTTTGTTTCTCAGTTGGAAGATATTCTGTGAATGTTTGTGCAGGTTAAGGATTTTGTTTCAAGATATTTGCCAGCATACAGGGCGTATCTCCCTTCACTGTACTCTGAAGGACCAAATGGATCAGTTCCGGAGCATACTCTTATTATCGACATTGATGAAGGAAGGAACCCCATTTTGGCTACTTAAAAAGGTAATTTAAAATTGAATTTCTTAAAAAGAAATTCAGAGTTTCTGTCACCGTCTTTTGCATATTTACTTTAAAGGATATATTATGGTCTGCAAGTAGTCAGATTATGTGAGATCAATCTCCATGTAAATTAAATGACATGTTACTGAAATTTATTAAATAAGAAAATATTACTCCATTCGCCACTATATTACTCCTAAAACTATATTGTTGGCCCATTAGAAAATGTTGAAATAAATAATGAAAACATTAAGTGATATCACAGACTTGTAGGTCAGAAGTCGTTTTCTTCTGGAACTGGAACTGGAACCGGAACCAACCTATGCTGAATTAAATTCAATTACTCCATTCAGCTGGGATTCATGTATACTGAACACTAGTATTTCACAAGAATTTTTTACTTTAATCATATAATTCCTCCGTCCCCAAAACATTGTCTCATTTGACAAGTTAACGTTTTTGAAATATGTTTTACTTGTAACTTGGGAAAACAGGCATAGTAAATGAAATATGGAAGGAGAAAGGAACATATAAACATGATGTGTTATTATTTCAATTTCATAGAAGAGGTGAAATTGGTAGTACAGCACTTGTAGATATTTATGTACTCACCAGTCACCAAACCATGTAAAAAATTAAATTAGACATACATAATTAACCTGACAAATTAAACATAAAAATAAAATGCATGAAAGATTATAGTAGAATCTTGATCACTCTAACAACAGCAGCAGAGAACGTCAAAGCAGCACTCGCAAGTCTCAAAGCAACAAAAGCAGCAACAAGCAGCGAATAAACTGCATATGTAAAAAAAATGTCAAAAATTAACAGATAAATTCAGCATGGAAATTAATCAAACAGTTGCTCGGTTGAATTGAATAATTTGGAAAGATATTGACTATACAGACCAAGCGTAGATGCAACCCTTCTCCTCGTGACGCTTTTTAACATGATCAACGTACGACATCTCTTGATTGGGTGGAGCATCCATGGTTATTATTCTGGGGTGTGTGTGTGTGTGTGTGTTGATTTGAATGGGAAGAAGAGGGGCTGCTGTTTTTTTTATAGACTGCAGGGAGTGTTGAACATTTTGCTTACAGCTTTAGATTTCTTTTAATTAATTTGCTATATGGAGTATAAACCTATCTCATCCAACTATTTTATTTAGTTATTTATTTTAAATGTCTATTATTTCCTGCTCATTTGGTGCACTAAAACAAGATGATTAAATTGGATGGCTAAATGAAAAGGACAAGATAATGTGCTTCTCTGGTGCTGGGTCGTCGGAATATTCACCAACTCTTTTTCTTTTTACAAGCAAATAATCAGGCTGTAGTTTTCTTACATAAATAAAAGAGAGATTCAAGATTGTTAATTTTAAGGTTTATCTATTGATTATAAATTTCAGGTAAGAAATCATTTTCAGCTAGCGATTAAAAAATAAATATTTAAAACGAAGAGCATAATAATCTATCTTTCTTACATAACAAACAAAAATAAACGCCGATGCCACGGCGTGACAAGCGGCAATACTTACCACAATACTATAACTATAACGACATCTTTTCATTTGATTGTAGTCTGTTAAGTGATTAAATTTTATTTAAATGATCTTATCTGAGATTTTTTTTAAAAAATTATTCGAGAATATACTCATTTGCTTAATAAATAATAATATGATTGGGTCTATTCTCTAATATTTTACTCACACGCCACAATATCTGCTGTATTTAACAAGGAATACATAATCTCCATTATTCCCAGACTAGGACTAAATTGTCGTGACTTGCTTCAAGCAACTCTGTCCCAAAAATAAATAAATAATAATAATAAAAAAAAAAAAATACTCATTTGCTCTAATTATAAGGAAAAAAAACTAGTCAGTTGATTAATATATGATGAAAATTTCCTGATTAGATACCAATTTTTAAAAAAGAGGTAGGTTTACTATTTTTGTGTGACAGCCCAAAAAGATTAGGAATACTTTCTTTTTTTTTTTTTTTTTGAGGGGTGGGGGAAGATTTTTTTCTCAAATAATTCTATTTTAAAAATCTAAATTCCAAAATAACCCACATTTGAAACTATTTACTCAAATAATTCTATTTTAAAAAATCTAAATTCCAAAATAACCCACATTTGAAACTATGTATTAATAAAGAAAACTAAATAGAATTTTTTTTTCATTTCAAATAAATACTTTAAAAAATATACTTCTATTAAAAAAATTATAATCTTCATTTCAAAAATAAATATTACTTTCGACTCAAAATGAATAACCAAAAAATAATACTACATTATTTGTCCAAAAAATGAACATTATTTTTTTCATCCCAATGAATATTTTAAAAAATAATAATGCTTTATTTGCCTCTAAAATTAATGTTTGTAATGTTAGTGTCTTCGTTTCAATATATGACATTAATTTTTTAAACAAATGAATAATATTTTATAAAATATTCACTGGGGCCGAAGATAGTAAATATTTTTTTAGACGATGTAGTATTCTTTTGTAAAAATTAATGTTTATAATGTTAGTGTCTTCGTCTCAGAAAATAAATATTAATTTTTGAGACAAGTAATGTAGTATTTTTTTTTTTAAAATGTTCATTGAGACAAAGGAAGCAATTTTTATTTTTTTTTGATATAGAAAGTAGTATTAATTTTGGGACATAAATAATATTCATTTTTGATTTGAAGGAACTTTTTTTCTTTAAAAGTAGAATCTTTTTCTTTGTCAAAAAAAATTGAACATTGCTTCCTTCGTCTCAATGAACATTTAAAAAAAGAATACTACTTTATTCGTCTAAAAAATTAATGTCATATTTTGAGACGAATACACTAACATTACAAACATTAATTTTAGAAGCGAATGAATTAGTATTAATTTTTAAAATATTCATTGGGATGAAGGAAGTAATGCTCATTTTTTTGAATAAAAAATGTAGTACGTATTATTTTTTGGTTATTCATTTTGAGTCGAAAGTAATAGTTATTTTTTAAATGAAGAATAATTTTTTATAGAAGTATATTTTTCAAGTATTTATTTGAGATAGAAAAAATAATATTTCTATTTAGTTTTCTTTATTAATACATAATTTTGTATTATTATTTTGTACTTTAAAGTGAGACGGAAAAGTACAAACTTACTTTGGACCTTTGTAGTACCTATGTAGTAGGAGCAGGTTATTGTAAATTTGAACTCGCTACACTGTGTAGCGAGTTCAAATTTTAGTTTTTTTTTAATAGCATAAATTAAAATAAAATTGAGCAAATTTAAATTCGCTACACCGTGTAGCGATTTTAACCGGAAAAGTTATAAACTCGCTACACCGTGTAGCGAATTCCAAAAATTTGGTCATTTTGGCAAATAGTTTCAAATATGGGTTATTTTGGAATTTAAATTTTTAAAATTGAATTATTTGAGAAAAAAATCATGGGGAGAAAGGGTCGGAAGCAAGTACAGTAGAAACTTTAGAAGTTAATGTTAAGTTAATGTTGTTGGAATCACCAAAATTTATTAATTAAGTTAGGTATTAATTAATCGATAAATTAATAATTATTTAATATATATATATTAATTAATATTTTATTAACTTATGGATAAATTTATTATCAAATAATTTAAATATTTTCTTAATATAATATTAATTTTTCAAAGAATCCTTCAATCTCACATTTTGCTTCATTGTTTAATGTATTACTTTACGATGATAAGAAAATTAGATATGAAATTCAATATAATATTGATTTTAACAAAAATCAAAAGACAGTCTAATCTTTTTACAAAAAAAAAAAAAAAAAAATTATTAATCATTAATGTATTGAATATATATAATGAATTGTTAATTTATAGTATTTCATATAAGGCTCATATAGGTAATCAAAAATGTATTATTTTATAATTTTGACAAATTATTAATTAAACAGATTATTCCTGACTCGAGATCGGCAAAAAATGTTAGTATTTAAAGAGTTTATTAAATAATTTAGTATTAATTAGAGGAATTTCTTCTTAATTAAGAAAGGTATACCGATAGACGTCAATCAATTGGAGATGACAATTTTGGGCCTAAGCCTGCGGGAGGCCTGCCAAGCCCATTGTTCGTGGCCCGTTTAGCTCGTGCCCGTGTGTTTATGGGCCAGCCCGCCTCCCAGCCCGCATGAAGAACGGAATGAGCTTGGCTATCTCCACTTCTGACGGACCAGGCTTTGGCCCGCAGATCAGAAGACTCGTTGGGTCTGTGACCCGTTTATCTCGTAATTTTTTTAAATCTTTATAATGTCCTCAAATATATTCGTTAATAAATCTGTTTTAGTGGTATTTTGGTCAAAAAAATTTATAACGGCTCTTTTATCATATTTTAATTTTTTGGGACATAATTACCCTTCCCAACAACCATATTTAGGGATAAATTTGATCCAAAATGAATTTATAATTACTATATAGAAGAGGAAGTTTTACCAGTTTTTTTCCACTCAAAAATTCAATCCATCATAAAATTCTCTCAAACTCAAACTATCAAATTATTTTCAATTTAATGTTTCCATTCGAATAAAAAAATAAATGAAAATTTTCAATACGAAACTTTGTGATTACACCGTAATAAGAGTTAGAATGTAATTTTATTGTTTCAATTATTTAATTGTTTACTCGCTAGTAAAATATTGTGTTAAATAGTTAATTTTTTTAATCTTCATAAATTTCGAAAATTACAAAAAAAATAATATATATTTGCATATCTTGCTAGTTAATTATTGCATTATGTAATTAATCTTTGTGATTACATCTATTCCAAATATTACAAAAATATTATAATTGTTTACTTTTATTGCTAGTTAATTATTGTCATAAGTAATTAATCTTTATAAATTTCGAAAATTCAAAAACATATTATTTTTAAGTGTTGCATTTTTAATTTTAATTACTAGGTAATTTAATATTGTTAGTTACCATGAAAGATCTAGTTAATGATATATTTACATATCTCAATCCCCCCCCCCCACAAAATGTACCCCATCAAAATTTAGTTACAATTGATAATTCACTTTTGCACCATAATGATAAAATAATGTTTGATATGGTTAATCAATCCTCGAACCCAATCAACACCCCTCCATTTTCCAGCTATACTCCGAATTCGACCCCAGATTGATGAATGAGCCCAACACAGATTATATATTTAGAACCTATCATCACATACAATACATAGATGAGGGTGAGGAGGGGGATGCGGATGACGATATACAAGTCACCCACGAAATCCGCACAATTCCAAATATACCTACTAACGATGTTGCCTCGGGTAGAGCACCTAGCGAGGTAAGGGGTAAGGGTAAGGGTAAGGGTAAGGCAAAGGCACAACCTAGAGTGTCCAAGTATGCCCATTTATATGATTTGGTAATTGTTGACGGTGAAACAAAGGCCAAATGCAAGAGATGGTTGAAATTTATATCCCCGACGGGTGTTAATGGTACCTCCCATGTAAAGAATCACATGGATAAACATGATCAGGAAGCCGCTAAACGCTAAAGGGATCGATGGTACAGTGCAAACGCAACTCAATATATCATATGTCACTTACCCAAAAGTGGACGTCGATTTGATAATGATGTTACTAGTGAGTTGTCGATTGTCTCTTTCACTTTCGGATGATGCTAGACTCACCCACTATTCTAAATGCCTCAACCCGTCACACCAACCAATGAGCGGCCAAACTATTACTAGGCATATAAAGAGGATCTTCCAAACTCGTCAACTTAAACTAGCGAGACCTCCAAAATTTCAAGGGTAGTGTTTGCTTGACCACCGATGCTTGGAATGCCACTCTAAGTTCTAGTTCTAAAACTTCACTTGTATAATCGCTCATTAGATTGATAAGGAGTGGATGTTGCAAAATAGGGTGATTTCCTTTATAGCAATGCCCTATCCCCAAAGGGCTTTGCAATGTACAAGTCACATTAAGAATGTATTGAGTGAGTATGTTATCACCAACAAAATTTTAACAATATCCTTTGATAATGCGAATTACAATACCCTCACCGCCACAATGTTGATCCAAGCTTTTAATCCTCCCCTAGATGGAGCTTTGTTTCATGTTAGGTGTGCATGCCACATTGTTAATCTATGTGTCCAAGATTTGATTTACTCACTAAAGTCTGTCACCAATAGCATTAACACGGCCTCCCATATTATCAAAAATTCTGGCCCAAGGTTGAAAAATTATGCGCCGAATATACATGAAATGCAAGAAAGCTCAAGTGGCCGAGGATATTAAGTAGAACTCAACCTATAAAATGCTAAAGAGAGCTGTCGAATATATGGTGGTACTCACGGAATACTTTTCTAATCATCAAATGGACTACAAAATTAGTGAGTATGATTGTTTGATAGCTACCGAGCTTTTAAATTTAATTAAACCTTGGCAGAGGGCAAACAAGATTTTTTCGGGAAGTTATTATCCCACCTTCCACCTTTTGTGTCGTGAAATAAATGTCATAAGTGAAGTTATTAGGCAATTTAGATCACATGCCATATTTGGAGGTGTCGTTATGAAAATGAAAACTAAATTCACAAAATATTATAAACATTTCCCGTAGTTTCCCAATTAGCGACCATAATGGATCCTATGATTAATTTCTTCTCATTAGATGGTTTGTTTGATGAATTTTATGAGAACACGAGGCTCGAGCTTAACGCGGATATTGTAAACACTTTGTACAAGAGCAAACTGAGGAAATTCACACTATCATATATCGTTTGTTCGACCAATATTGTAGAAAACTATATGGACCAAACACAACATACGAAAGAAAAGGGAGTGGAGCAACAAAAACGTTAAAAAAGGATGGGGTTTCATGACAAAAGAAAAAATATCATCCTCATCTAGTAGTGATTCTCAAAGTGGTGTAGAAGAATTACACGAATAACTCGAAAGCCCATATTACCCATTAGATGGTGAAAGTTTTGAAAACTTAAATGTCCTCCAATGGTGGAAATTCTCATGCTAATATTTATCATATTCTTTCGGTGATGGCACATGATTTACTTACCATTTCGGTATCCATGATAGCATCAGAGGTTGCTTTTAATGCTGAAGGAAAAGTTGTGACGTCAAAGCGAAACCAACTCAAACTCGTTCTTATTGAGAGATTGATTTGTCTTCTGGACTGGGATGATGCGGAGTTGAGAAAACAAGGTACATTTCGGGATCTTGAACACAATGATTATGATAGCTTCGAAGAAGACAATTTCAACGAGAAGTTTTTGAGAGAAGGATAATAGAAGAAGATTTCAACAAATTTAAAGACTTTGAATCAATAACAATATTGAAAACCTAAAGATTTTTGAAGACTTTGATGGTTTGAAGACCATAATTAGTTTGAAGATTTATTTATTTTCAAAACTTTGTTAAATTTGATGACTTTGTTAAATTTTTAAATCATGTCATTTGAATATTTGAAGACTTTTTATTTTAAAATTATGTAATTTTTAATTGTATCATTTGAATACAATGAAAATTTTCCCAAAATTTTTTTGAGATAATTATTCCTTGAATTTCTATTATTAAATTGATTACATTATTACCTCATTTAATTTATTTTTTAAAGAAGAAATATATGATATTTAGCAACAAATAAAAATTATTAAACTAAATTGTTTTCTAAAAGGTATAATTTTAGAAAATAATTTAGTTTAAATAATTTATATTTGTTGATACCGTATAAACTATTGTTTTGTTACGTATAAAATAACTAATTTTCTTATGACTAAGTGATTTTATATTTTAAAAAAAGGCTTATTAAATACTAAATTATTTTTTATTTTAATTTTAATTTTTCCAAGCTTTTTCTATACTCCCTCCGTTCCATTAATAACTTCACCTTTTGCCATTTTGGGTGTCCCATTTAAAGCTTCACCTTTCCTTTTTTGGCAAAGAATCTTTACTATTTTCTCCACTCATTCTCTCTCCTATTTCACTATTACACTCACAACACTTTTCAAATTTACTATTTCCTCCCCTCATTCTCTCTCCTATTTTACTATTACACTCACAACATTTTCTCCACCCTTAATTTGCGTGTCGAGACCAAAATGGTGAACTAAATAATGGGGCGAAGGGAGTATATATATATATATATATATATATATATATTTTTTAAAAAAAGCTGAAAATCCGTTTAAGCCCGTGGATTTTTTGATCTGGGCCAAATGAACGGGCTTGGAGGGTTAATTTGTGGGCGGACCGGGCCGGGTTTAGGCCCGGTAATAACACGGACCAGCGGGCTTCAACCCGTTCCTCCCACGGGTTATTGTCAAACGAGTCGGGCCGACCTGTTTGGCCATCTCGACCGAATCAATCGTATTGGATTTTTAAAATTGAGGATATTACAAAAGGATCTGTCTCTTTCCGTCTGTCTCTCTCACACTCTACTGAATGCTATATACAACAATATTGAAGTATTATTATTTCAATCAAATAATAAATTCCATCTAATAAAAGGGTTAAATATGAGATGTTGGTGGTGTCTAGGAAGAGGAAGAAGAGGGACCGCAGCAGCAACAAGACTTGCCCAAGCAACAGCAGCAACACATTGAAACCCAGCTGCAATTCAAATATACACACTACTATTAACTATCCGATTAATATACATTGTTAAACCCCGATCCGACAACTTAAGCGTTTTAGATCAAGTAGTAACTAAACATATTATTGCGTACCAAAAAATTATCAAAATACATTTATACCGTTTCAGATACCGTAGTAGAATCCAAAATGGGTGTCAATTTAATTCATAAGCATGAAGAAAATAGGGGCAGTTGTACATTAATAATACTACTCCTTCCCCTAATTGAATGTCCAAATTATATTTTGAGGGACATTTTGAAAATATGTGCTTTTTATACATTTTAACGGCAAAAATCTATAAATATTCTTGTTATCCACTTTCAAATTTTTTTTATTTTACAATAATAAAATGAATAGCAAAAATATTTGGTAAAAAAAGCGTTTAGGGACTGTTTTTTTGCAAAAAAGATATTCATTTTGGAAAAAAAAATATTGAATTTGGAGATTCATTTAGGGACAGAGGGAGTATAAACAACAACTTTCATTATTTTGTTGAGACAATTAAATTCATGCAGATCTCCTATTAACATTCGACTACCAAAAATCAAATAAGTCAAAATTTGTCTGTAAAAGAAAAAACCCATGGAAGAGAGCATCAATCTAGATTTACAATAAACAGATGTTTAAGGAGTACTGTGAGAGAGGAAGGAGATTACTGACCAAGCATAGAGATAGCCATTCTCCTCGCGCCGCTGCTTCTCCACATGTTCAGAATAGAACATTTGTTGTTCCCTCGGTGCCCCTTCCATATTTCTCTCTCCTCTCCTGTCTACGCTACGGCCCACTGCTAGTAAAAGTATAAGGATGACCAGTATTGCCAATTCAATCAATGACATTCATTAAGGAGAAAGATAACAGTTGAATTTCTAACCAACAATTGGCCCCCAACCCCCCATATAATTATTTTGGTAGGTGCCACTAGGATGGATAAAAATGGAAATCATAAAAGAGATCTCGAGAAGCACATGAAGGAACTGTCTTTTGCCGACCAAAGAAAAAAAGAAACGAAATCATGGATGCTCAACTTGTTAACTAACCACTTGGTCAGTTGCTGTTGAAGATCAAGTGTTTAAAGTGAGGGCTTGTCTGGACCTACAAACTAAACATATGGCAATGGAAGTTGGAAAATTAGTCTAATAGATACATAACTACAAATGGCATGTATGGGAACATCAATCAACTGTTTCCTCATTAAAGGATACTTGCAAACAAGCAAAGATCCAATAATTGAACTACATTTGCTTCACCAATTTTAGAGAATATACTGCTTTCATGTGATTTTCATATGCCTGTCTGCATCTTCTAAGTTCTAAAAGTTCTAAAGATGAAAAACAACCATTTTCACATGAACGTTAAACAAGCTTGTATGTCATCAGTTTAAGCAACAAATAGGGTACCTCTGCCGCATGAGTTCTGCACACACTGTCTTTAAACGTAGGACTTCAATTTGTTGCCGCATTCTGAGATCCTCCAGATGTTCAATAATGGATGGCATGAACAAAGAAACAACTGAAACAACTATATGAATTAAGAAAAAATGACTTGGGGAAATATAGATGATGCACTGCTACTACCCATGATCCTACCCTACATTGAAATATACAAAAACTTCTGCAGATACTCATCGTAGTGCTAAAAGCAAAGATGAGATCATCCACTTAGAAAAATGAATAAAAGGCAATGCAAGCATTACTAAAAGATAAGGATAAGAAAAGTTAACGAGAGAGGTGTAATACCCAGGATAACTAAACCACATTTTGTGGAACAACCAGTAATTGTTGGAAGTCTTGTGCAAATAGCATAGAGAAAAATATTAACTTACTGTGAAGCAGGGAACTTTTATGATGCTCCCGTATCAAATGAATACTACTTACAGTAATGGAGCATATACTCCCATATCAAAGAATATTGGACTATATCCCACTGAAAAGGTCATGTGAACTTTGCTCACTCCAATGAAAACAAACATCACACAGATGAGTCAAGGGGACGAGAAGATGGACTGTGTGATGCAAAATACCAGCAATAAATAAAGCAACTTGATCAAGGGTTCCATGCAAACAATATATAGAGAGAAAACTTCTAAATAGTTCATAATGAGAAACCATCAAAGATCAATCGTTAACCATCCTTCTGAAACAAGCAGTGAAAAAGACAATGCATCACCTCAATAACACCATTAACATGATTCTTATTTTCATATCGATCAATGCTGATCAAAAAACTTTGTATTACAATCGTATACCAAGAGAATAAAGAATAGGATTACACTTTCTCTATTGTAATAATCAAATAACATAGAGGATTGCCATACATACGGCAAATCCCTCTAAACAGCTATTTATCTACCTTAGGGGGGAAAGAGACACAAATGAAACAAATAATTCAACAAACACCTAATACGCAGACAATTAGGGTTAAAAACTATAAAGAATAACTGCAAATAATGCAAATAATACCATCACGAGTTCACTTTACATTTGATCTCTCTTTGGATTTCGAGTTATTGTACTCCTCTGTCTCCTTCAACCAGAGATCCCCAAACTCACAATCCTTCCAAGCCTCAAACCAAGGCCCTCCAAGCGTATAATGTATTGCCTTGGGGAAAGTGGTAGGGTCATTCTCAACAACCTTATTATGCCCTACAAGAAAATTCCACACAAAAGGAACAGATCCAATCTCATGATCCTCCAACCATTGAAACCGATGAAGAAAAGCACCGGTCTGAGTGTTGACAATCTCCGGCGTCAACACCTTATTCTTAGGATGCCCACAATTGTACAACACCATTGACGACCAATTCTTCCTGGGGTACAAAGTTTGCACCGCCCCGTCCATTTTGGTGGTCTCTTTCGGAGCGTAATCGTGTTGAACACACATTACGGCGTACTTATCGTCAACCAGGTCCCTCAACTCCTTCACGTCACCGAGATACAAGAAATCGCAATCGACGAAGACGGCCCAACCGTCGTAATTGGCCAGGTAAGGTGTCAAGAACCGGCTGAAGGAGAACTCAGTGCTCTCGAGCTTGCCGCGTTCGCGCCAGTAGAGATTCCTCTCGCGCAATTCCGACTGCTTGATGGGGATAACTTGGACGGGGATGGAGGATCGTTTCAGAATTGAGTAACGACAGACCTCGTAAGCTATGTCTTCGCGTGGATCGTAGCCGACGAAGAACTTGAAAGGCTTGACAATGGCGGAGCCATTGCTTGAGTGGTTGTGGCCGTTGGTCAGATCAGTCGCCGTCGAATGAATATCGCCGTTGGAGATGATGTGCGTTGCCGACATTGGGAGAAAAAATTGTAGATCTGGGAGAAAGAAGGTTGACAGCGAGTCTATAGGGATGAAAAAAAACGCGTGAAAATGGGGGGAAATGTGGTGGGAATTATAGAATGAGGAGGGGTAATTTATATTTAAGAGAAAGTATGGGGGCGGAGATGAAGGGGAAAGGGCAATTTTATTTTTTGCCCGGGATATTTGAAGGGTGGGGACTGATTTTATGTTTGCCTTTGAAATATTAGGATTGGGGGAGAGGAAAGTGATTTGCGGTGGAATCACGGCAAGGTATTCCACCGACGCTGGCTCCAGGGTGTTTGGCCAAATGATGAACGTGGTTCCAGTGTGCTACTTCCACCTCACCTCTCTATTAAAGTTCCACAGATTTTTTCTTAGATTCAATTTTGTTTATCTAAATAATGCTCCCTCAATCCCATTTCAATTGAGTCACTTTCCTTTTTAGGACATCTCACGTAAAATAAGTCATTTCATAAATGAAAATAAGTGAACAGTGTTTCGGATATTTATACCCTCATAATGTTTATATATTTACAAAAAAACCATTCATTATCTATAGTATAAATGAGAGAAGTGGGATGGATAGTTGTATGAATAGTGTCAAAAGTTTTTTTTTTCCATTTTACCCTCACTAAGTTGTCCCTTTCCCATTTTGCCCTCAATTTTAATTAAAAAAATACCACGTGTTCTCGAACACGGGCTTTTATTAGTACCCTTATAATTTTAACATATTTACAAAAAAATCAATCATTAACTTACTATTCCTCCCACTCATTCTATCTCCTATTAAATGTTTTTAACTTTTACATTCTTTCTCCTCTAATCTTCTACTCACTTTCAATTCTTTACTCATTTTTTAAAAAAATTCTTAAAACGCGTACAAAGATGTCATGACTCAATTGAAGTGGGACGGAGGAGTAAGTACTACTCCCTTCTCCCTTCGTCTCACTCCAAAGATCATACTTTCTCTTTTGACCGGATCCACTTCAAGAGTCCCTTCCATAAATGACAAGTTTTGAACAGTGTTTCGAACATTTATACCCTTATAATTTAAATATATTTACAAAAAATCATTCATTATACCCTTATAATGCTAGCATATTTACAAAAAAAAAAAAAATCAATCATTAACTAGTATTATCTATCTCATATTTAACTTTGGACTTTTCTAACATGTGCCCATGGGCACATGATAAGATTAAAAGATTCTTTTGTTATTTGTGTCAATTTAATAGAAGTAATGATTTTGTTATTTGTGACAATTTAATAGAAATAATGATTTTGTTATTTGTGTCAATTTAACATTAACTTTTCCTCTTTGTTAAACCAGAGAAAAACTGCGATTAAATATCTGCAATTAAAGTGGACACATAAATATTTACTCCTACCATTTACAACCCTACAAGTCCATACGATGAACCTATTTCACATATATACACCAGCAAAAAAAATAAAAATATAGCAGCAATATATATCTTTTTCCTCACAAGATAACTCCAAACCAGTAACTAAAACATGTTAAATTACGTCCTTCAAAACTACTGTCAGACTATGCTGACGACTATGAACAATGTTCCTAATGCGCGATATCCACCTCACTGAATGTTGATACTCGAGTTGTCCCGAAAGTTGGACCTTCAATTTTAAGCACGCCATTTTTGCAGTTGTAAAAACTCTGTGTTTCTTCTTATTGACTCTAATTACAAACACATTTACTGATTATTAACATTAACTTTCCCTCCATATTTTCCCTCTATATTTTTTACTCTTCTTCCCTCCAGTTTCACATTCATTATAAACCCCTACAACTTCCATCTCTCTACATATGATGCATCCATAAATAATTTCAGTTCATTCTATCATCTTATAGTCTTATCTCTCTCTATCACTCTCACAAACTAGCAATATCACTCCTCTATGAACTTAGTAAGAAGTTGAATAACAGCTTTAAAATTTTCTATAAGTTGGCCAGGTATGTTCCATTTCATGATATAACTTTTTTTTTCTTTCATTTCTTTTTCATTATCCTAAATCTCTATGGACTTATACATGAGTTCTTTTTCTCTAGTATTCACAAGGTTTCTATTTAATTTGTTGCAGTTATAAAATGGATGCAAGTGAAAATGAAGAGTTTGATTTAAATATACCGTATGAAGCCTCCTTTGATTTAAATGAATCACTTGAAGAAGACAGACTAAATGAAGCCCCCTTTGATACGGAAAAATTAGGCTGTCAACCCTCGGAGGAAGAGATATATACTGGTGAAATATTTTTCGAACCATTGAAGCTTAAATGAAGCCCCCTTTGAGTGAAGAAGAAGCTTATATGTTTTACGAGAAGTATGCAAAACAACATGGATTTTCAATTCGAAAAGCTCGATTCGATAAAAAGAAGACGGGAGAGATGAAAAGACGGGATTTTTTTTGTCATCGTGCTGGACAACCGCCATTGAAGATTTTTGACCCATCTAAAAATCAAAGGAACAGAGGATCAACAAGATGCGAATGTAAAGCCCATATGCGAATTACATTAAAAAGATCTTTTGATATCTTTCCCGAAGAATGGAATGTCACTGAGTTCGTAGGAGAGCATAATCATGGACTACTCTCTCATGATGAGGTACGTTTCCTTCCGTCTTATCGTACAATAGCTAAAGAGGATGAGGACCAAATACTTTTATTAAGAGAGGGGGGATTGAATGTGAAACAAATTATGCGTGTTATGGAGTTGCAAAGAAATGTGAGTTATGGGCATCTTCCTTTCTTACCTAAAGATGTTCATAATCTTTTTAATAAGATTCGAAGCAAGCAATTGAATAATGATGTTACTGACCTTTTGGAGCATTGTAAACTTGCAAAATTGAATAACCGTGACTTTCAGTACTCATTTACACTTGATGATGAGAGAAAACTGGAGCACATTTTTTGGTCGCCGGCTCATTGTTTTGATTGGTATCAAAAATTTGGGGACGTTGTGGCTTTTGACACTACCTACAAGATTAATGCTTATGACATGCCATTCGGCGTTTTCGTTGGAATTGATAATCATGGTAGAACTATTTTATTTGGGTGTGCTCTCCTTCGAAATGAGACAACAAGTGCTTTTGCTTGGTTGATGAAGGTAAGCCACATAAATATTCAATTTATATGTTTAGCACATTACTAAATCTTTTTATTGCTCTTTTTTAATTACTTTTTTTATTTGTCAGACATTTGTAAGTTTGATGAAAAGGCTATTGGTGTAATGCCCTAGGCTTTAGTTATGTTTAACTGAAAATCGTTATGTATCATCTTTATCATTTATGTTTATTATTTGATTATTATATAGTTTGCATATTTATTGTAATAATCTCCGTCCCTAATTATTAAGAGAATAATTAGTATAATTGTCAATGGATAATCATATGATGATTATATGCATAGAGATGCACATTGAAATTATGGGTACTTGTTGTAGAGAACAAGTGACCTGGACTTCCCAACCCCGTATGAGATTTATGTCATGGTCAAATGTCATAATTAAATCTCATATGGTCACTTCATTTAGTCCCTAGACCTGAGATTATCATGACCTTACATATGATGAAAGTTATGTTTGATTTTAGTCAAACGGTATCTTATTACGATATCTATAAAGGCTATCTTTGGCATGATCGGATTCATGATGGGAAGGATGATAAGTCAAGATGGAATTTGTCCCTCGGAAGAGAGATGTTTTGCTTGGGCCCCTCGATGAGTGATAATGATGAAAGCGTGTGGCCACACCCCAATATGATTGGACTATCATTATACTCAAGATCGAGAAAGCATTGAACAAATACAAGTTGACGTGGACCATGACTTGTGTTCAATATAACATCGTGAGACAAAGGGAGAAATGGAAGTGTACCATTGGAAACGTGAACTCTTACGTTGTGTTATTTGGGTAGACATAATGGCTTGCTAGAGTCCGCTTATGTCTTATGAGGGTCGATATGATCGGACTCATTGCCAACATAATACAATCCTATTGGGTCACACACAAATAGAATGAATTGGTTGAACAAAAAGGAAGAATGATTGAAAGTTTTACGTAAGCTGGCTAAGTATGTCACGCGACATAACTAGCCACTGGCTAAATATGTCACGCGACAAAACTAGCCACCAGACGCGGATTGACAGCCTGGTATCCTAATTCGATTAGGAAACATATTAATGCTAATGTAGTATAAATATGAGAGGTCTGTCAACCCTAATGGTCTAGCCGAATTTTTCAATAGAAATTCACAATCAAAAGTCCTCTCAATATTCTTCCATAAGTTTTAGGAATCTAGCAATTCCCAACCCGAGAATCGTTCTCGACATTCATATTTGTGTGGATTACCAAAAGAGGGTCTTAATTTTGTTCAAACAAATCAAAGACCTAGAGTTCAAATCTGAAGATCCAAAGGAGTTGAAGATTCGAAGATTTGAAGATCAAAAGTTTGTGATTACGAATCACATAATTATCCGTTCGATAGCTCAAGACCGGAAAGCAATTTAGGTTGGTAAATTCTATCTCATAGCAATTCAATTTAATCGTATAGAACGGATCTTAGGGCTTGGGTTTTGTGTTAATTTTATGCTTAATTCCGCTGCGCATGGATCCATAAAACCCAACAAAGGCCACCGAAGTCAATATTGACCGATCAAGATCCTTGGATGACAAAAGCTATTTCATAAGAAATGCCATCAACAAAGCATGCGTTTTGCATATGGCACATCACATCAAAATTTAGCAGCTGGTTTACTGGAATTCTTCGTAATAAATACTTTAAATGGTGTTCAGATTTTTATGATTTATACAGACTTGACAATTATGAAGAGTTTGAACGTCGTTGGCCTGAAGTCATTACAAAATACAACATGCAAACTAACAAACATGTGTTGGGGTTGTATGAGATAAGAAAGTTTTGGGTGCCTGCCTATCTTCGTGGGCACTTTTTTGCTGGGATGTCAACAACGGGACGGTCCGAAAGTATTAATGCTTTTGTGAAACGATTTACAAGTCCAAACATCCGTTTGAGCCAATTCATGAATCAAGTAAGTAATATCCCTCCGTCTCACTTTTCTTTACACTTTTAATAATAATTTTTAGCTTTTTAGTTAGGTCATTATTTTTTATTTTAAATTATTGATCAAACTTACATTAAGAATATATATTTGTTCACTATTTATAGTAAATAAATTATCATTTTATAGGTTGAACTTGCAATTGAAGATATCAAACAAAAGCAATTGCATATGAAAATGTTGGACACTTATCGTGGATCTTCATTGCGTACATTATCTACGATTGAAAAGGAAGCACATGATATCTTCACCCCATATGCCTTTAAAAAATTTCAAGAGCAGTTCGAGAGAGCCACTAATTATTTGGTGCAAAAGCAATCTCTTGTTGAGTATATAGTGCAATATCACAAAAAGGGTTATCATACTCAAAAACATTTAGTCAATTGGGATGGGCAAATGGCAAGTTGTTCGTGTCATCATTTTGAGTTTTGGGGAATTCTTTGTCGTCACATTTTAACAATCTTTCTTCACGAAGACGTATTTAGTATTCCTCCTATTTATTTTTCACCACGTTGGTGTCGGACATTGTCTTTAAGTGGAGGAGATCTTTTGTTACCCGAAGATGGAGACAATGGCCAAAGTAGTAACAATGATAATATTGACACTACTGATGTTCAATGCCCTCCAAAGTCAAAGACGAAAGGTCGGCCGAAGACGAAACGACAAAAGAGCGGAAAGGAATTGAACACTAAACAAGTGAAAAGTTGTAGGTTTTGCAAGCATCCCGGTCATAATTATACAACTTGTCCGGAAAAGAAAAAGGAAAATATTGAAGATACTACTAGTCAATCACAAGCTCAAAAGCGAAAGAAGAGCATTTCAAGTGGTGAAAGTTTGAATCCAGTATTTCATTTAAAATTTTAGGCATTTCATCTAGGCATTTTAGATCTTAAATTATTATTGTTATTGTCACTGGTTTTTTTTTTTTAATGATAAACAAGTAGTTGAATGTGAAACTGTTTTTTTTTAATGATAAACAAGTAGTTGAGAAGAGTAAAAAATATGGAGGAAAAGTTAATGTTTTTAATCAGTAAATGTATTTGTAATTAGAGTCATTAAGACTCACTAATCATTACTTCTATTAAATTAACACAAATAACAAAATCATTATTTCTATTAAATTGACACAAATAACAAAATCATTATTTCTATTAAATTGACACAAATAACAAAATCATTACTTCTATTAAATTGACACAAATAACAAAAAAATCTTTTAATCTTATCATGTGCCCATGGGCACATGTTAGAAAAGTCCTTATCGGTCCAATTTATAATGGTCACTTAAATTTTTTTTATCAACAGGTGAGTTTTGACCAAGTCAATCAAATCATCCTCCAATGAAATTGTAATAATTGTTATTGATATACTCCCTCCGTCCCTGTCGAAGTGTCTCAAAATGAGATCGACGCGGGAATTAAGGAAAGTGATGTAAGAAAGAGAAAAAAGGTTAAATGTTGTGAGTATGAAAAATTAAATAGGAGATAGAATGAGTGGGAGGAATAGTTATGAGAGAGAATGTTGTGAGTGTAAAAGTAAAGTAGGAGAAAGAATGAGTGGGGTAGGAAGAGTATAAAAATAATAAAAACTTTCCTTTTTGGGATTGAGACATTTTAAATGGGACGCCCAAAAAGAAAAGTTGAGACACTTCGGACGGGACGGAGGGAGTATTACATAGTGATTTATCAATAACATTTTTTTAAAAAAATTTCATTTGAAGGAATAGATTGACATTAATATTTGTTAAAAATTCTCTTGTATTGATCAAAAAATGTCAAAGTGAACAATTGTTAGAACATAGTCTATGTAGAAAATAGAAAACAAGCAACAACCACATCACAGATAGACAGATATATTTGGTTCACCAACTTGGCTATGTATATGAGCATACGGAGAGAATATTATTATCTTCTGAAAATCAACATATTATAATCTATAATGTAATAATTGCAGATTCATGAAACGCACTATACACTCAATTACATAAAAGGTAATGTACTATGAAATGACAACATAATGTAACGTACTTTTGAGTCTCATTACAAAAAAGGTAACAAGGTTGGATGACGTTAACCATTTTTAACGGGAAGATTACGTGGACACGAATTTGTACACATCATATTTCATGTAGACATTTAAGTATCACATGCTTGTCACGTGAATGGTTTCTTCCCTCTCTATATATCACCATGGAAGAATGACGGGATTCAAGCCCAAAATCCCTAAAATCCCTAAAATCCCTTTCCCCTTCGATTTCTCAATTTTGCATACCATGTATCCTAAAAACCTAGGATTCAATTGACTATATTCAAGTAATCATATATTTTTTGCTTCCGCAATGGATATATCACTCATTTATGAAAATAAAGAAGAGTGAAGCCGTAGCCATTTTTGTAGGACTTGTGGATGTGGCGATTAAGCACCAATATGGACAGTGTGGTCTGATGATAATCCAGGAAGAGGATTTATCGGATTTCCCAATTACAAGGTATGTTAATCAAGTCTCTAGTTTGATGAAAACATGTATGCTATTACAATATTATCTCATTTGTGTTTGTAGGATTTAAGGAAAAACTGCAAATACTTTGCTAGGATAGATATAGAGTTATCTGAGGCATCAAATAGAATTGTCTTGGATAAGTATTTAAGGTCGAAGATTGAAGTTTAAGAGTTCGAAATGAATAAATTGGTCATAGAGTTTAAGCAAGAGAAAACAGAGCATGAACGTATGACGGACAAGGCAGGGAAGTTGAAGGTGAAATGTGTCAACCTAAAGGAGAAAAATCTTTGTATGAATATTGAAATCACCAAGATAAGAGAAAGGGAGAAGTGGTGTTACAAGGGTGTTACAATTACAGAAAAAATAAATAAAATACAATTAACAAAAATTGAAAATACAAAGGATAAGTTGTTGAATTTGCACGAGCCCAATGAAATCACTGTCTCCTTAAGTCATATCCGATCCCTCACCGAGTGTGCTTGAGTTTGCTTGGATCACTTGTCTCCCAGGATAGAACGTGCGGACCGGGGGCACTTTGCACCTAAAGTTCCCGGCGAGCTGAACTATGCTTGGACAATATCACCTCTTGATCTAACTATGCAAGGAGGCCAAAAGAAGAAGCAACAAGATGCAACAAGAGAAATGGAAGAGGATTGCAGGAACAAGAGTTAGTTTCTGCTGTGGTTTTTTCTCTCAAAATGTTTGCCAAAAGTTTTCCAAGTTTTCTCAAATGTTGTTGACAAACAACTATTTAAAGATTTCAAAAAACAAAGATTAAAACTGAAAATTTGTTGTTAATTATGTAATAAATAAAATTATTACGAAATTAACCAACCATTAAATCGAAAATCTTAGCCATAATGATTTCCGCTTCAGTTTTTCACATTTAATACTTGGCTGTTACACTTCTGCTCAGGAACTGCTCGGCCGAGCAAGGCATATGCCTCGGCCGAGCATGGTTGTCCAGAAACTTTGAACCTTCTGTCATGCTCTGCTCGGCCGAGTCAACAACCTGCTCGGCCGAGCACCTCAGTAAAATTCAAAACCAATTTTGATTTACAAAATCAAAATTTATTAGCAATAAGTGGGCCAAATTCTTTGAGCATTTATATTTAATTCATCCAAAAACCATTTTGGACAAATAAATATTTTATTTCACAAACACTAAACCACTTAAGTAATTTGACAAAATTACCCTTTAGAAATTAATCCATTAATTTTCTTCAAACCACCCTATTTTTTCAACAATCCCCCACATGAAGAAAATTCATGAGGATAGGTGATAAAGTCCGGCAGTCAAAAACCTGCATAGGATAGGTAGGGGTTTTCCCTTTGAACCTTCCCTTGTAAAAGCATATTTACTCTACTCGCTAATCAGTAGACGCGATGTCCTTGAACTGCTAGCTTTTTGTGTAGCCGGTCATATACTTTACACAGGTATCTCCCTAACACAATTCAGCTCTCATAGCTGTGTCCATTCATGGCCCTGGATCACAGCGCCTGGTTCTGTGAGAAGGTCTAAGAATTGAGCCTCACACAATTCTCCTCGAAGCGGCCTCTACTTCTTTCTCACATAGATGATTCTTTTAAGTAACCCATTTTACTTCACATAAGAATCATTAAAAGCCATAGGCTTAACCTCATTCTTCTCGGGATGTCACTTTAAGGAATGAGTATAGGGTTGACCCCCACAGTGACGCTACAAGTCTTTTAGCAGTTAGGTTGTCCCTTTGAACCTAGATCTTGGGATCTCCAGTCAGCTAGGTTGGGTTTTCCGCTGTGTTTAACTTCTCAAGAGGCTTTAATCCCATTCCCAATGTCAACCTTGCAACTATCTCTTTACTTAACCCTTTGGTTAGCGGATCCGCCAAATTATCTTTGACCTTACATAGTCAATAGATATGGTGCCATTTGCAAGTAGTTGCTTAATGGTATTATGTCTTCGACGTATATGTCTAGACTTACCATTATACATATGACTTTGTGCCCTTCCAATTGCAGATTGGCTATCGCAATGTATACTAATTGCGGGCACGAGCTTTTCCCATCTTGGAATATCTTCTAGAAATTGGCGTAGCCATTCGGCTTCTTCACCACATTTATCTAATGCTATAAACTCAGATTCCATGGTTGATCTGGCTATAACAGTTTGCTTAGAAGATTTCCATGATATAGCTGCACCTGCTAATGTGAATAAATATCCACTTGTAGACCTTGAGTCTTTGATATCTGATATCCAATTAGCATCACTATATCCTTCTATCACAGCTGGATGTCTAGTGTAATGTAATCCAAAATCACGAGTATATCTTAAGTACCTTAGTACTCTTACTATACCCTTCCAATGATTTGTTCCAGGATTACTTGTGTACCGGCTTAATTTGCTAACGGTATAAGCAATATCCGGCCTAGTACAACTCATCAAGTACATTAGACTTCCGATGATTCTCGAATACTCTAATTGAGACACCGGTTCATCTCTATTCTTTGATAGATGAAGATTTGGGTCGATTGGAGTACTCGCTATTCCATTGTCATCCTTGCTAAATTTCTCAAGAATTTTATCCACATAATGAGATTGACTTAGTACAAGTCCATTGGATATTCTAGAAATTTTAACTCCAAGGATTACGTCCGCAAGTCCCATATCTTTCATGTCAAACTTCGAATTCAACATGTCTTTCGTGGATTTGATCATCTTATCACAACTCCCTATGATAAGCATGTCGTCTACATAAAGACACAAAATGACATAGCCATTTTTCGTGGTTTTAGTATAGACACATTTGTCACACTCATTTATCTTAAATCCACTTTGCGTCATAGCATTATCAAATTTTTGATGCCACTGTTTTGGTGCTTGTTTCAAGCCATACAATGACTTTACTAATTTGCACACCTTCTTTTCTTGTCCACGCGCAACAAACCCCTCGGGTTGTTCCATGTAAATCTCCTCTTCTAAATCTCCATTTAGAAAGGTTGTTTTTACATCCATTTAATGTATTTCAAGATTTCTCAATGCGGCAATTGCAAGTACAACTCTTATTGACATTATTCTCGTGATGGGAGAATACGTATCAAAATAGTCTAGGCCTTTTTTTTGTCTGTAACCTTTAATTACAAGTCGGGCCTTGTACTTATCAATTGTTCTGTCCGCCTTCATTTTCTTTTTGAAAATCCACCTATATCCTAGTGGTTTACTTCCCGGAGGAAGGTCCACTAGTTCCCATGTATGATTTTGCAAAATGGAATCAATTTCACTTTTAATTGCTTCCTTCCACAACGGTCCTTCCGAAGAGCTAACGGCTTCTTTGTAACTTTGTGGTTCGCTTTCTACCATATAGGTTAGAAAGTCCGGACCATAGGATTTTTCAATCCTAGCTCTTTTGCTCTGTCGAGGTTCCACCTCTTCTTCTTCACTTTTATCTTGAACGTGTTCTTCTATTGAATCTATTACCCTAGTCGATGAGCTTGCCTCATTTCTTGACTTACACGGGAATATATTCTCAAAGAACGACACGTTTACAGATTCCATTATAGTATTTTTGTGTATAGCATCAATTTTAGATTCATACACAAGAAATCTATAAGCACTACTGTTATGTGCATATCCAATAAATATGCAATCAACAGTTTTAGGTCCAATTTTGACCTTTTTAGGAGGAGGTATGGCTACCTTTGCAAGACACCCCCACACTCTCAAGTGTTTATAACTTGGCACTCTTCCATGCCATAGTTTATAAGGAGTTTTGTCTTGTTTCTTTCGTGGTATTTTGTTTAACACGTAGTTAGCCGACAACACAGCTTCCCCCCACATGTTATCCGGTAATCCCGAACTCAATAACATGGCATTCATCATTTCTTTCAATGTCCGATTTTTCCTTTCGGCAACACCGTTTTGTTGGGGTGTATAAGGTGCCGAGGTTATATGTTTAATTCCACTTTGAGCACATATTGCTTCAAATGGAGATTCATATTCACCCCTTTATCACTTTTTAGCACCTTAATTTTCCGGTTTAATTGATTCTCAACTTCATTTTTATAGAGAGTAAACTTCTCTATAGCTTCATCTTTACTTTTTAGAAGATACACATAGCAATATTTTGTGCCATCATCTACAAAAGTCATGAAGTACTTATTGCCGCCCCGTGATTGTGTTGATTTAAAGTCACATAAGTCTGTGTGAACCAATTCAAGTGGTTCACTATGTCTTTCAACTGAATGGAATGACTTTCTTGTTAATTTTGCATCTACACAAATTTCACATTTTTGTTTACAATCAACTTTAAACTTTGGAATAGAATTTTCTTTTGTCAAACGACGTATATAATCAAAATTAACATGACCTAGTCTACCATGCCACAAATTAGATGACTCAAGCAAGTAAACGGAAGAGATATTCATATCATTAGCTTTTGTCTTAACCACCATTACACTTAGCTTAAACAGTCCATCATTGACATAGCCTTTACCTACAAACATTTCACTCTTAGACAAAGTGACTACATTGGACTCAAACACAATACGAAAACCATGCTTTATCAAAAGCGATCCGTACACCAAGTTCTTCCAGATATCGGGCACATAAAGCACATTGTTGAGAGTCAACTCCTTCCCGGATGTCATCTTCAAGACCACTTTTCCTTCACCTTTGATCTCGTAAGTGGTTGAATTCCCCATGAATAGCTTCTCGCCATCCTTAGCAACAAAAGTACTAAACATGTCTCTATTGGAGCACACATGTCTAGTAGCACTGGTGTCAATCCACCATTGATTTGGGTTTGAACCCACAAAATTCACCTCGGAAATCACAGCTGCGAGGTGCATCTCGAACACGTCTCTAGCAATGCCTTCCACCATGTTTGCCTCACGAGCCTTCTTTGGCAACTTGCAAGCATGAGCCTTGTGGCCTTCACCGCCACAATTGTAACAAGTTCCTAAGAACTTCTTCTTGGAGACACCACCTTTTGGTCCCAAGTGGGAATGCTTGGAAGTTGTCACAACCTTCCCTTTTCCCTTCCCAAAGCTTTTGCCTTTGGAGCTTTGACCATGCTCCACCACATTGGCCTTAGCCACACTAGAAACAAAATTGTTTTCAGCGACTCTATTGTTCTCTTCAATACTCAAATGAAGGATTATTCCTTCCACATCCATTTCCTTTCGCTTATGCTTAAGGTAGTTCTTGAAATCATTCCAAGATGGAGGCAATTTTTCAATGATTGCAGCCACTTGGAAGCTTTCACTTATGATCATACCCTCGGCATGAATCTCGTGCAAAATAGTTTGAAACTCATCAACTTGAGATTTCACACTCTTGCTGTCCACCATCTTAAAATCAAGGAATTGGGAAACAATGAACTTCTTTGTTCCCGCATCCTCAAACTTATATTTGTGGTCCAACGACCCCCACAATTCCTTTGCAGATTTCTTCTCATTAAACACATTGTAAAGAGAATCTGAAAGCGAATTGAGGATATAGTTTCTGCACAAGTATTCCCCATGCTTCCATGTTTCAACCGCAGCCAAGGTTGTAACATCGGTTTCTCCTTCACTCACCTTTGGCATATCCTCTTTCATATATTTTGCCAAGTGCAAGGTAGTGAGGTAGAAAAGCATCTTTTGTTACCAACGCTTAAAGTCGTGGCCAACAAACTTCTCCGGTTTTTCCGCATGGGGGGTCGGGATATGGATCGTAGGAGCATTTGTCACAATAGTCGTGCCACTTCCGTTTCCAGTTTGGGGTCCAGTTTGAGATCCAATTTGGGTCTCCACGTTGTTGTTGTTAGTCGCCATCTGAAACACAACAACTTAATTTGTATTTTCTGTTTAAAAAATTATGTAATTGACTCTCTCGATTAGGAGTATGTCTTAAGATTGTTACAAGGGTGTTACAATTACAGAAAAAATAAATAAAATACAATTAACAAAAATTGAAAATACAAAGGATAAGTTGTTGAATTTGCACGAGCCCAATGAAATCACTGTCTCCTTAAGACATATTCGATCCCTCACCGAGTGTGCTTGAGTTTGCTTGGATCGCTTGTCTCCCAGGATAGAACGTGCGGACCGGGGGCACTTTGCACCTAAAGTTCCCGACGAGCTGAACTATGCTTGGACAATATCAACTCTTGATCTAACTATGCAAGGAGGCCAAAAAAAGAAGCAACAAGATGCAACAAGAGAAATGGAAGAGGATTGCAGGAACAAGAGTTAGTTTCTGCTGTGGTTTTTTCTCTCAAAGTGTTTGCCAAAAGTTTTCCAAGTTTTCTCAAATGTTGTTGACAAACAACTATTTAAAGATTTCAAAAAACCAAGATTAAAATTGAAAATTTGTTGTTAATTATGTAATAAACAAAATTATTACGAAATTAACCAACCATTAAATCGAAAATCTTAGCCATAATGATTTCCGTTTCAGTTTTTTACATTTAATACTTGGCTGTTACACTTCTGCTCAGGAACTGCTCGGTCGAGTCTTATACCTTGCTCGGCCGAGCAAGGCTTTGCCCAGATCTGCTTGGCCGAGCAAGGCATATGCCTCGGCCGAGCATGGTTGTCCAGAAACTTTGGACCTTCTGTCATGCGCTGCTCGGCCGAGTCAACAACCTGCTCGGCCGAGCACCTCAGTAAAATTCAAAACCAATTTTGATTTACAAAATCAAAATTTATTAGCAATAAGTGGGCCAAATCCTTTGAGCATTTATATTTAATTCATCCAAAAACCATTTTGGACAAATAAATATTTTATTTCACAAACACTAAACCACTTAAATAATTTGACAAAATTACCCTTTAGAAATTAATCCATTAATTTCCTTCAAACCACCCTATTTTTCCAACAAGTGGTACATTGTTGTTATCACTATGTTCAATTTGATTTTTGTAGTGTTGTTGGGTTTCAACAACCAATTTAACTACAAAGGTAGCACTAGGTTTCTGCCTTAATTTTTAAAGTTGTGTTGTTGCTTGTTTGATTTAAAAACAATATCATGTAATGGTGTTTTGTCCTTAATTTGAAATGGATTTCAGATGATATTATCTTTATTTTTGTTTTTTTTATATGTGTTGTGTTTGCTTTGACATATACTCCCTTCGTCCCGAAAAAATTATAGCACTTACTTTTTTTCATTTTTAGTTAATTCTATTTCAAGTCTTAAAGGTTCAATTCTATTTGAGAAAAGAAAAAAATTGGTGGGGGTGGAGATGGTATGCCCTGTTTAGATTGGTTCCTCTCTCTTATACATAATAAACATTGCAATTCTATATAGCCATGGGTAAACTCCAGAGTTTAACACAAATTGAATAATTTATTTGAGAACGGTGCATAGGACAGAATTGAACAAGTTACTCCAACCCATTCAAAGGGGTATACAAACAGTGACTTGGATTACATGGATTAGATATGAACTATTATGGTTATTCCCAAAATACATAGACATTTGCTTGAACTATTATGGTTGTTCCCAAAATACAATTGATTACAAAAGCTCGGGGTCAAAAGAAAGGAAACCAAAATAAAGTATTTGGTTTCGACTACCAAAAAACAATAACAATTGGTTCAAGATAACAAGTAGTCAATCTATCTCCACTACACCCTCTCCCAACTGTTGATAAGATGCACTCTCAATCTTGCAATTGGTCAACTTCAATCTCTCAAACTGTCTCATTCCTTCCACTTTCACTTCATGTTTCTTCATCATTTTTCCATACTTTTGACTGGGGTGAATCTTGACTTACTTGTACTTCAATTTGAGAAGGTTGGACTTGAATTTGAGAAGGCTAGGGTGCATCTTGACTTACTTGGTTTTCAATTGAAGCAGTCCCTAACCTTGCTAAATACTCTGACCTTGTGATACACATTCTTCATTGCTTTTTCTTTGGACCACTTGCCTTGATTGGAGATATCCTTTGAGTCTCCCTATGTCATTCGTTAAAACAAACTAACTACTTTACCATTTAAACTTTAAACATTGAATATGATATAAAATAGAAACAAAAACATAAACAACACATACATAAATGTCATTCACTGGTTTCTCTTTCTTTTTTGATCCACCCCTTCTAACAGGTATCTTTGTAGGGGGTAGCGCTACCACCCTCTCCATTATTATCAGCAATATGATCTCTTTCGTGCTTCATATGAATTGCTCCAGTATTTATGTCATTTCCTAGACATATGTTAAGCATATATATCAAAAGTTGTTCAATTTAAAGTATATATATCAAAAAATATAATAACTTATATTCACCCTCAGTTTCAATCCTCTTTCTTTTTTTGTTGGCATTTCTCCTCTAATCCAACTCCTTGTTACCCTCAACTCTAGGATTTTTGTGCTTTCTGCTATTGTGGTCCAATTGATTGCAGTTTGTGCATCTCATTTTCCTCCCTTTCCTTGAACATTCACTAGGATTTTTTGAATCAACACTTTTTTTCTTTGAACCCCCTCCCTTTCTTTCTGGCCATTCTTTATACCTCAAATTCTTAGGCCTCGCAGGACATCTTCTTTGCTTTGGTGGAAGTAATGGTACATTCCCAGTCCGTGGACATAGATTTTTCCCATTCACAGGCTAGAGTGAATAGTCATAGGCCTTCAAGGTATGTTCAATAAAGAACCAATGTGAAACAAATCTATCACAATCATCATTTTTGTAGCAAATGGCTGAAACTGCGTGAGGACATAGAATGCCTGACAGTTTGCCACATCCTACAACTGCATGTCCTCTCGTATAGATCAATCGAATATCCTTCCAATCCTTTCCTAACTTCAAACCCACCTAAACCATTATTCTTGGTAGTCTAATGTTTAAAGTCATATTTTGCAACTTCAAGCTTATTCCTTATCCTAAGACATATGTTATCGGCAACTTTAAAAAAAAATGTTTCTTTTCAGATAACCTATTTATCAGACCTTGTCTTATATCTTCTAACATGCCTATGATAGGTTTCTGTCTAGCACCTAAAATATAAGCATTAAATATATCAGAGATGTTATTTTCAACATTTTCAGAAGAGGACATAGTTGAAAAAAAGGCCCTATACCAGTGTTCAGGTTAACTTAGCTTCAGATAATCATATGCTCTAGTTCTTGGCTTTTTTATTTCCTCCATGGCATTATTAAATTCAGCCTCATTTGAGCTTTTGGCTACCTTTTAGAATAAGTTCATCAATCCTACTCCTGAGTAGTGTTTCCTGAACCATAATGTTCACAATTAGCCAAAAAGGAATATAAACTATAAAATATGAACTTATAAAAAATACACTGTACCAACCTAAAATTAGCATATATGTGTCTAGCACAGTTTCTGTGCTCTGCAACTGGAAACATCTCATTTAATCCATTCAACAGGCTGTCAATGTAAAAGAAGTCAGTTAAAAAATGAATAAATAAATAAATATCAAATGTCTCAATTATAAGATGTCTCAATTATAAGATGAAAAAAAATATGCCATGTACCTTTTGTTGGTCTGATATGAAAGTCAGGTCATGTCCTCTATCATATCCAATATCTTGATTCAGTAGTCTCAAGAACCAATTCCATGTTTCATTGCTCTCACTTTCAACAATATCCCAAGCAATTGGGAACATATGATTGTTCCTATCTCTTCCCACAGCACATAACAACTTTCCTCTACAAAAATTCTTTAGAAAACATCTATCTAGACCTATTACAGGTCTACATCCAGGAAGCCATCCTCTCTTCAATGCATCAAAGCAAATATACATTTTATCAAACAACAAAGATGGATTATTATCAGCACATTTTCCTTCTAGTACGACTGTATTCCCTGGATTACTTCTCAATAACTCATCCCTGTAGCCCCACAACTTAGAATAATGATCAACTAAGACTGAATCAATCTCACCCAACCCAAACTTTCTGGCTATTTATCATTGGACTAAGCTGACATTAATTTTGTGATTTTCCAAGACAACATTTTTTAAGTCTTCAAGTATCCATTTAGGGTTTTCCCTAATTTGTTTTTCATACTCTTTGGCCAACCACCTTGAAGTAACTAGGTTGCTTGAGAAGTCAAGCACACATACTTTTTTATTATGCTCAGGGTGGTATGACTTCACTTGCATAGCATTCTCCATTTTGTTAATACTTGCCCACAATCTCCAATTGCAACCCTCCTTACATATTGCATGGACCTTTGTTTTAGACATTTTCTCAAATTTGATTTCTCTGCCATTAGCAATTGCATAATTAATTATAAAATGTCTCAACTCATAACTATCTTTAAACAACATTCCTTTAACAGGTTCTTGGTTGACCCAATTAGTATTAGTGTCAAACACATGCCAAATCTTACGCTCACTCTTTACATGACCCTCTTCATCAGTATCATAAACATGTTCTTGTTCAGATTCATCATAATCACTAACATAACCATCTTCGTTAGAATTATAGGAAGCATTAGTATTCCCCTCATTCACCTTGGGTAACTGATCACTATTTACCTCATTCACTCCTCCCTCTTCTCCAACTACTTCCTCTTTTTCAAATACTTCATTGTCTAGGTTTGCTTTGCTACAATCAGCCTCAATCTCATTTTTTTTACCCCTTTTCTTTTTTTCAACTTCTTGTTCCACTCTTATTTGTCTGAAAAGTAACACCTCTTCATTCTCATCGTCACTTATATGATCTAAGCTAGCAACATCATCCTCATCTGTTTCACCATCTCCTAAATTGTCCTCATTATACTCCTTTGCAATGACTCCTTTACCCTTTAATTTAGACATCCTAAAAAAGGACAAAAGGGTAATTTACATATACATATAGCAAACATACAACAAACAACAAACAAACACATGTAGTAAAACATGTTTGACAAGAGAGGGACCACTCACTATTCTTTATACACACCAGTAACACAAAATCATGTGAAAGAAACGAATATATTTTTAAACCCAAAGAAGTTTGGCAAAAGAAGGACCACTCACTATTATTTATTCACCTTTTCAGAAGAGGGACCACTCACTATTATTAATGCTCTTGATTTGCAATTAAGAAAGAAGATGAATATTAGATTGAATGATTGAATAGCATTATCAGGAACACAAAAGAGGCTTAGACCAATATATAAATTTTGAATCAAACAAAAGCCCCAAAAATTAAATCCTAACTTTTTCAATTTATCAAACCCTAGATTGCATACATTTAGTTAATCGGCTTCAATTCTCCTTGCAGTCGCCAAAATCAAAGCCGGATCAAATCTCCCTTCACAATCGCCTTCACAATCGCTTTCACAATCGTCGTATTCCTTCCCTCTACTGTTGTTGTCAAGAAAGAGTCAATGGGTCAACTGAAAATAACTCACCAATTTCTCACGTGATTAGTGTAGCGATGTGTGAATTTTTGTATAACATCTTTTTGAGTCGCCACCTATATTATTTGTTTGGAAATATAGAAAAACCATTTCAAAAGAGATTTTGGGTTCAAGACTTAGGTTATGGAATGGGAAGGTCAAGGAGCACCCACTCCACCCAATCCGGAGATCGGTCTTGCTAAAAAGAGAGGTTTTTAAAGAAAAATACGTTTTAAGTAAATAAGTAAAAGAATCCATTTAACGAGGTTAAACGGAATATAGGATCGATTGCTTCGAGACCGTCCCCATGATTTGGGGAGGCACTAGGCCGATCCTAGGTTCGATGTATTATACCACTCTAACAATCAATTAGAAAGGGAAAGGAAGATTACCTTGTGTGAAGAGATTTGGACAGAGTTTCGACTCAAGTTTAGAGTCGAACCTTGACGTGGACAGAGCTTCGCCTCGGTCCTTGATTCGGGCTTCGATGTTTATTGATCAACAAGGTTGATAAACAAACTTTTAGGTTATTTTAGGGTGGTTTATAGGAATCTTTCAGGGAGAGAAACCAGTAAACGTGGGGATTTTGACTGAAAAGTCTCGGATCTAAAATACTGAAAGTCTTCAAGTATTTATAGGTGTTGGAGAGGTGAAGGTGGAGAGGTAAAATCCCCTGGGAAGGTTCCAGAACCCAAATTCTATTGGATGACCGGATTGATAAGGTTTTATCAAGAAAGAGGTTGAAATCGACGAGGAAACTGGCTTCTGCACGTCTGCAGAAGCTTAGTATCGCGCGAGACACGCACGTTCCGCATGGGATAAAGCTTCCAGAGGACAATTTTGTCCTTTCCTCGTTATCTCGTATGCAGTTTAGTCCAAACTAACGGTCGTTAGTCAAAACATAACCAAACATGACTAAATGGTGGATTTCTACTCTTGACTCAAGGCGAGACTTAGAGTGGTATTAATCTGCTCCGATGGGTTCAGAAAGGGGTGTCTATAATTAGCACGTGAATTTAATTGCTACTTTGTTAATGTATTTCACACATCAGATGCCACATCACCATCCCGTTACTTTTTTAACGTCGTTAGGGTAGTTCCATTATATGAAATGAGATGGAAAAGTATGTTACATTAAGATGTCAAACTGTAGTATGTTCCATTAATTGTAAAAAATCTTATAGTACGTTACCCCAATTTATCGTTTACCCCAATCTCTAATTTAGTGCACGGATTCTTATGCAGAAGAATTCCTGTTTGTGCAAACCCTAGATCTAGAAAACAGATGAGCATGAGAAATTATCAAATTTTTAGGGATAGGTGGTATTTATACTTCCTACTACTAACCCTGAAGGGTTTTACAATCATGTACCAAATCTGCTACAAATCTGCAGCAAATCAGCCTAAATTCGGCCTAGGGCGCCATCGCCTCTACTGAGGTGAGATCGCCCCGTTTGTCCAGTCCTTTGCGTGCGATCGCCTCACCGAGCGCTGTAAGTACCCAAATTCGGATCGCTCCCTTTCAAGTGCACGAAAAACACCGCGGACTCACACAAACGTGATCCCGAACACCCGTAGCCTTCAAAAACCCCAAAAGCCACCAACCAAACCAAGGTGGGACCTTTCTGGGATTAAAAAAAGCAAAAGAACTTTTTAGGAATTTTGTAAAATATTGGGCCTGCATAATGGTCCGTGTGGACCATTTTGCATCCCAGACACCATAATTGCAAAATTCCCTTAAAGTCCACAATATTCCCTTAAATCCAGGAAAACCAAAATTTTGATTTTCAGACTATGTCCCGCGACATACTTGGCCATTTCCAGACCCCTATAAATAGAGGGCTCCCCCTCTCATGACAAACCTCCCTTCTCTCCTCTCTCCCCCAGCCTTCAGGCTCCTCTCTAAGTTCCTTCGGGGCAATCCAGATCCCTTTCGGTTCACTCCGGGGCATTTCAAGCCCCCTCGCGATGCTCTGAAGCCCTGTCGAGCTCTCCCGAGACGCTCTCGAGCTACCTCGAGGCTCTCCCGAGGCACCCCGAAGCCTTATCGGTCCATCCCGAGGCCTTTCGGCCCATCCCGAGGCATCCCAGTCCATCCCGAAGCCTTACCGGACAATCCTGGTCCATCCGAAGCAAGCCGAACCTCTGCCCGAGTACAACCGACGATCCCGAGGCACGCCGAACCTCTTCCCGAGTACAACCGACGATCTCGAGGCACGCTGACCCTGCCCGAGTCCAGTAAACAATCCCAAGGCATCCCGACGCACGTCGAACCTCTGCCCGAGCACAATCGACGATCTCGACGCACGCCGAACCTCTGCCCGAGTACGACCTATATTCCCGAGGCATGACGAACCTCTGCCCGAGTACAATCGAAACTCCCAAGGCACGTCAAACCTCTACATGAGGACACACCTAGCCCTCCCGAAGCATGCCAAAGCTCTGTCCACAGACACCGGCACATCCCCGAAGCAATCTCGGTCCGTCGCGAAGCACTATTCACACTCAAACACTATTCCCAAGTGGAAAACAGACACGAAACAACATTGGTAAGGCTTCCTTCCAAAACTATTTCAATTCATTTCAATACATAGCATACAATGTAGACATCATATACAGCATGTATTTTTAAAAGCACATACACACACACACACACACAACTTTTAAAGAAAGAAGGGTACCGAAAGACTCGTGAATACGAGACATCTCGAGTGAGCTCTGCTATTCTCTTCCCGAGGCGTAACCTGACCTCCGAACTTAAAATCTCATCACACAACAACAGTTTTTAAACTAAGCCTTTTTTCAATGTTTTGGGCTAAATCAAAACGGCGTGGCGACTCCTCCAAACAAACGCAGGGACACCTCCCGACAATGCGAGATGTCGGGGCCCGCGCGAGCGGATCCGGGTAATTTCAAGTGCGCGACCACCTTGTTTGTCCAGAAATTTGCCGCAGCCACTCCCCTTAGCTCCATCCGGTCGATCCAGCAGTTGTCACAGGAATTTCGAAAATTGTTTGTTTAATCCTCTAATTTAGGTGTCTCAAATTTAGATGGCACCATCCCAATAATAAATGGGATCAAAAGAGTATTTGTTTTTCGGCTAGCAATTGAATTGATATCATCGCGCCATTTTGTATAAGTTTCTGGATCAGTATGGTTGGGGAGCTTGAGGCTGGACAAGTCCAACGATATGTGTAGATTCACTTTATACTTCAGGGGCAAGCTCGGGACAATTAATATTTAAATATACGAAACCATCTGATCCAAACAAATAGGCCCCAAGAGGATTTCGAACTACTCCACCGCACTTTTACTCCAGTAAGCTTCACTTGATGATTCCAACTTTGCCATCTCGTCCTTTTTTCTTTATGCTCGATAGATGAGACGTGTTGAGCTCGATAGAACCCATAAAATTTCAAATCGATTTCAGTCACACATAAAATAAGCAAGATAATATGGTTGAATTGAAACCATAAGAAGAAGGGTGGAGCAAACTTGGATAGAGATAATCTAAGTCCTCAAGTACGTGGTCAAAGGTAGACACGACATATTAAAAAATTTCCCTTAAATGAGCATCAAACTGTAAATTTCCCTAAATTTTGGGCCCAAAGTTTAGGGGGTGTTCATATTATTGGGTATGCATACTTTAACCTTCCTAGCTTTAGCTTTAATTTGATTGATACCATAACCTCATCTCTAATTTTTGGACTTTAGACCCATATGTAATGAAGCTTTGACTTCAATTTTTTAGTAAAAGTCCATTTTATAGAATAGATTTATTTAGGCTTGAAGACTGGCAATTGCATTGGATATGAGGTTTCAAGACAAGTGGTTTTGATGTCATGCAAAACCGCAGTGCTGAATACAAACTGTGTCATGCAAACCGCATTCAGCAAATCGCATGTCAAACCTCACATGTAAGACCGCACGCCTTAAAACCGTTACTCACCAACCTCATCCAATAATTGAAGACTTGAAGTGCTGGACCACTTTTGACTGTTGGATCCGTGTCATCAACGTTAGTTCAACTACAAATAAAATCACGTGACTAACGGTCATTCAGAATCTAGAAGGATTTCAAAAAGGTGACAGATGTCCTTCATCCCAGAATGTTAGCTGAGGTCCGTACAACCTTATCTGCAACTTTTGAACAAAAGGACAAAAGTGGACACGTGGACCAATCAGACCGCACCAGCACTGTACTTGCTACAGCTGTACCAAATGGCTACTTTTTGGTGCTTGGGTATAATTATCCCATTCTTCATCATTTGAAGATTGCTTGAGAATATTGATTAAGAGAGTCCGTTGAAGATCTGAAGATATTTCCCAGAAATTCATAATCCTTTGAATCTTCATCTTCAACCTTCAAACCTTCAAGAACAAATCTCCTAGCCCAGAAATTCAAGCCTTGTAACACCCAAGATTTATTGTGCTCTATATCATACAGATTTAAAGAGCCTTGAATCTTGTTTATCTCACACACACACCTCACTTGATTAATCACATAGATTATATCATTTGAGATACACCGGTTATAGTCTAGGATTTGCTTTATTGTTTAGATTTTAGATTTGAGTTTGATTCTTGTAATCTCTCATCATCTAATATAAAATCTAGTATTTAGAAAATCCAAGACTAACCATCTTGATAGTGGATGTATATCATTTACGATTGAACCACTCCAAATATTGTGTTATTTAATTTCTGCATTCTTCCTTTACTGTTCTTCATCTCAACTAATTTGTCTTATCTGTTTGATCTTATTAGGTTTTCCAGATTTGAGAATTGTGTTTATAGTTAATCATTGTCAAACCTCATTTTACCATTTTATAAACCGCACTCTCATACTTAAGAAATTTTGATGTGCATTTTACAAACCTCACTTGCGGTTTTGATACACTGCAAGAGCAGTTTTGTAAGCAAGAGGTTCAGTTTTCAAAAAGGGTCGAAAATTTTATAACAACTATTCACCCCTCCCTCTAGTTGTTTTTCACCCTTGTTGCCTCCTTTGGGACCAACAAGTGGCATTAGAGCAAATACCTTCATAAAACTCCTTTGTTTTTCAAGCTTAACAGCTTGGGTGCCGATTCGTTATGGCAAACTTTAAAACCATGACAACGGTTAACTACTCACACATTCCTTTACTGGATGAAGACTACTTTGACATCCGGAAGACCCTAATGTTAATTCATTTGGAAACCACTGATGAAATGCTGGTAGACTCTGTAATCAATGGCCCCTTTATTCATATGAAGGCCAACACTAATCCAGCCACCAACACTGAAACTCCAGAGGTCAAAATGCTGAAAATTGAGTGGAATGATGAAGAAAAGAGATTAGTTTCTTTAGACAGCAAAGCAAGACATATCATTTATGGAACCTTGTCTGTCTCAACCCTTCAAAAAGTCATGAAATGTAAAACCGCCAAAGAGATGTGGGATGCAATTGAAAGTTACCTTGAAGGAGACGATTTTTGCAAAGAAAATAAGAAATTTGTTGTTGAAAGAACATACAATAACTTCAACAGGAAACCCAACGAAATCTTGCGTCAAACTTATGATCGCTATGTTGAGGTAGTAAATTCTTGTCTATCTTTTGGTAAAACTTTGACTGATAAAGAAATCAATATGACTTTTCTTGTTGATTTGGGTTCAAGATGGGTTAATAAAGTCACATCTCTTGAGGACTCTAAAGATTTAAATACTTGGACTCTAAGTAACCTATATGTAAATCTAAAAGTCCATGAACTCAAGATGGAACATATTGAAGAGGTTGAAGGAAAAGGCAAAGCACTTTCTATGTCTGTGGTGGAACATGCAGAGAAACCTTCCTCATCTAAGGAAACCTCAGATTCCTTTATTTCAACCTCATCACTCATCGATATGGATGATGATGAATTTGCCATGCTTGTGAAAAGATTTCAAAATTTTTGGAAAGCCTCGAAACCATTTTCAAAAGGCAAACCTCAAGCAACTTTTTCAAAGGCTGCTGATACAAAGAAAAAGAGTGACCTCGTATGCTACAACTGTAGAAAGCCTGGTCACTTTACTTCTGAGTGTCCACAGCCAAGATTTGAATATATGAAAAAGAAAACCTCCCCTGCAAAATTTTCTCGTCGTAAGGGAATAGTTGCTGAGAAAAAAAATTCAAAAGAACTAGCTACTTGGATTGAGATTGATTCTGATGAAGAAAGGAAAGGTGAAACCGAAGAGGTTAATCTATGCCTTGTTTCCAAGGATGCTTCTGATGACTTAGATAATAAATCAGTCGAGTCACTAGAAATGGAGGAAGAGGTTGCTCCTAAGAAAATCAAGTCTAAGGTCATTATTAGTGAGGAATATGACGCAAATGTGAAACTTACTCCTAGTTATAAAATTGGGAATAGTTCTTACTCTCGTCCCATTTTTCCCTCTAAAAATGAAACACCTTAAAAAACTATTTCAAATAAAAAATCTTTGAAAAAGGTGGAAGAGGTCTCTCCCATGGAACGTGAAGAGATGTTCAAGAAAGCGGAAGTGATGATCCGTAAATTCGAAAATATTAAGAAAGCTTTGTCTTTAGCAACTGATGAAATTACTCAGCTTAAGACAGAGAAAACTGTAATAAGGTCTGATATTTCACTTCTGAAAGACCAAGTTAAAAGTATGAATCCTCTTACTGAACAAAACCTCATTCTGGAACGAAGGTTGCAGCACTTCAACTTAGGAACGATGACTTGGTTGCTCAAAACAATGACCTCCAAAGGGTAATTGATGAGTGGACCAAATATCGTGTCACCATGGATCAAATTCTTGAATCCCAAAAGGCTAGTGGTGACAAAGAAGGCCTGGGATTCCAAACTGGTGAAAATTTGAAGTGTGCATCTTGTTGTGGAAAGGATGAGGAATTTTCAAAACAAACTCAAGAAATTCCTAAAGAAAAGCATTCAAATTCTAAGGGTAAAGGACATGATCCAAAAACTAAACTTAACTTCCATTATGTCTACCCTAAGAAACAATTTGGGAAGAATTCACAAATGAAAAGAAAAGATTCTGAGGATGAAACTGCTGAGAAGGTTTCATTTGCGACTGACCGCACATCTACTTCAACCGCACCTTCTGAAGTACTATTTGCGGCTGACCGCACTTCTTCTTCGATCACACCTTCTGCCTTCAAAATCAAGAAGAGAGTTCCTAGAAAAATTGTGGTCAAACCTAAAATGAGCACCTTTGTCAAGCCAAAAACCTCAGTCCCAAAAATGAATGCTGAACCTAAGAAAAGTAAAGAGTTTGTAAAACCTAAGTTTTCTCACAGCTTTTATCATTGCTCTGTGTGTGATGGTTCTGGTCACAAGGCTACAGAATGCCTTTTGAGGTTCACACCTAATGCCAGAAAAAATAATCCACCTTCTGTCAAACAAGTGTGGGTTATCAAATGATGCTAACCTCATGACCCAAAAGAATAAAGGGGACCTCATTTTTAAATGTTTATTTTTCTGGTCCTCTGCTTAATGGTTGGTCACTCCAATGCAAAATCAAACGAATGGTATCTTGACAGTAGATGCTCAAGACACATGACTGGAGATAGATCTTTACTGGAAAATGTCATTGAAGCAAGCGGTCCTTCTGTAACCTTTGGTGACAACAACAAAGGCAAAACTGTTGACTATGGAACAATTAGGAGAGAAAACCTCAGAATTGAGAAGGTTTCCCTTGTTGAAGGACTCAAGCACAACCTCCTATCAATTTCTCAATTCTGTGACAAAGGAATGCACTGCAACTTCACTTCATCAAATTGTTTTATCAAAGATGGCATTTCCGGAGTCACATTACTCACAGGGATTCATAAGAGTAACATTTACATCATTGATTTAAATTCTACATGTAGCATTAGTAATCTCTGTTTTGTAGCTAAAAATGTGAGAGAAAATAGTTGGCTATGACACAAGCGTTTGAGCCACTTGAACTTCAATTATCTTGCAAAGATTGGAAGGGAAAACCTCGTTCGTGGTTTACCCAAAGTGGTTGATCATTATGAAGAAAAGTTTCCTCCTGAAATTACCCGGATCCGAGAGGCAGCGCGGTCGCGCCTCGACATCTGGCATTTCTGCTTTGCAGCGTTGTTGGTGGAGGTGCCTCATTGTGTTTTGCTTTGTAGAGTTGCCACGCCGTTTTTATTAAGCCCAAAACATTGAAAAGGGCATAAGTTTAAAAAACTATTTTTTGTGATGAGATTTTGAGTTCGGAGGTCAGGTTACTCCTCGGGAAGAGAATATTAGAATATTAGAGCTCACCCGAGTCGCCTCGTAAAAACGAGTCTTTCGATACCCCTTATTCTTTCTTTAACTGTTGTGTGTGTGTGTGTATGCTTTTAAAAATGCATGTTGTATCGGATGTCTACATTGTACACTGCGTATTGAAATGTATTGAAATAGTATAGGAAGGAAGCCTTACCAATGTTTGTTCGTGTTTGTCTTCCGCTGGGGAATAGTGTTTGAGGATGGAATAGTGTTTCGGGACGGACCGCGATTGCTTCGAGATGTGCCGGTTGTCTGTGGACAGAGCTTCGGCGTGCCTCGGAATTGTCAAGTGTGCACTCGGGCAGAGTTTCGGCGTGCGTTGGGATCGCAGAGATCTTTGACTAGATTCGGGCAGAGGTTCGGCGTGCGTCGGAATCGTCGGTTGGATTCGGGCAGAGGTTCGGCGTGCGTTGGAATCGTATGTTGGATTCGGTCAGAGGTTCGGCGTGCGTTGGAATCATCGGTTGGATTCGGGCAGAGGTTCGGCGTGCCTCGGAATCGTCGATTTGGCTCGAAAAGGGCCAGGACGCCTCGGAAAAGACCAGGCAAGGCCTCGGAGTACCACGAGGGGTCTTAGAGTACCTCGAGAGTGCCTCGAGGCAGCGCGGGAGTATCTCGGGAGCGCTCGATAGGGCTTCAGAGCACCGCGAGGGAGCTCAGAAGTCCCCAGAGGGAACCGAAAGGGACCGGGAGTGGCCCGAGGGGTCTTAGAGAGGGAGCCTGAAGGCTTAGGGAGAGAAGAGAAGAGGGAGGTGTGAAAATTTCGAGAGGGCGAGCCCTCTATTTATAGTGTGGGAAAAGTTGCAAGAAGGTCCGTACGGACCTTCTAGGAAAACCAAAATTTTAGATTTTCAGGATTTGAGGGAATCTCGTGGACTTTAAGCGAATTTTGTAATAATTATGTCTGGTTACAAAGAGGTTCGTACGGAACTTTAGCATGCAAAGAGGTCCGTACGGACCTTCCATGCTCTTGTAATTGTTATTGCAAGCTAGTTCTCGTCGAGAGCTTTCCAATCATATATGGCACGTCTCAATCGGAGTTCGTATGAAGGAGTTATGACCTCCGGAAGTTTGCCCTTGGTTTTGTCGTATGCTTGGATGGAGAGCGATCCAGATTGGGGTACTTACAGAAGCCCCTTAGCGACGTCACTTATGAAATAAGTGGGGTCGTCGATAAGATAAGGGTCCTGATCTGGATCGCGTGCTGAGAGAGAAGATGACCAGGTTGGTCGGACGGCTGGACCCTTTGATAGGATTCCTACGTATCCCTGAGTGGGAATCAAGCCAATCGTAGTTCGTGTGAGTGTGTGGACGTGTCGGTGTCCTGAGGTGATGTGACTGCTAAGGTCGACTGTGAGGACATAGTGGTGTCCTAAGGTGATGTGACTGCTAAAGTCGGCTGTGAGGACATGGTGGTGTCCTAAGGTGATGTGACTGCTAAGGTCGACTGTGAGGACGTTGTGGTATCCTAAGGTGACCGTTTAGGTTGGTTGGCTGGACCCTTAGATAGGATTCCTACGTATCCCGAGTGGGAATCAAGCCTGATCGTAGTTCGCGTGTGAGGTGATCTTACGAGAAGGTGGGTAATTTCCCGAAAAGGTGGGTAATCTCACGAAAAGATGGGTAATCTCACTAAAAGATGGGTAATCTCACTAAAAGATGGGTAATCTCACTAGAAGATGGGTAATCTCACTAAAAGATGGGTTAATCTTACGAGAAGATGGATAATCTCACTAAAAGATGGGTAATCTCACTAAAAGATGGGTAATCTCACTAGAAGATGGGTAATCTCACTAAAAGATGGGTTAATCTTACGAGAAGATGGATAATCTCACTAAAAGATGGGTAATCTCACGAAAAGATGGGTAATCTCACGAAGAGATGGGTAATCTCACAAAAAGATGGGTAATTCGGACTGGGTAATTTAAAGTCTTTCGGGCTACGAATAATGATTTGGGAGATTTATATGGTCTTCCGGACCGGGTAATTTAAAGCCTTCCGGGCAGTGATTTGGGAGGTTTATAAGGTCTTCCAGACCGAGTGGTTTAAAGCCTTCCGGGCTGCGGATAGTGATTTGGGAGGTTTATACGGTCTTCCGGACCGAGTGGTTTAAAGCCTTCCGGGTTGTAGATAATGCTGGTGATGGTGAAATTGTGAGTGTGGAGGCATTTGTGCCTTGGGATTCGTGTTTTGAAGGCATTTGTGCCTTGGGGTTCGGGCTTATGATGACGGCCGGTGTTTTATCTGCTGAGGATATGTGTTCTTGTATGGGTTTGCAAGAATTTACGTTTGATTTTTTGTCCTGCTGGGGAAGGGGTTCGGGCTTACTTTGATGGCCGGAAAAGGCGAGGAGTATCTAAACGGAGTTTCTTTGAAGGTGTCTACACCCTAAGTGAGACTGTTTAGGGGTATCTACCCTATGTGAGACTGTTTGGGGGTGTCTACCCTAATTTGAGAGATGGCTAATCTTACGAAAAGATTGATAATCTTACTAAAAGATAGATAATCTTACTAAAAGATGGGTAATCTTACTAAAAGATATGCTAATCTTATGAAAAGGTGGGTAATCTTTCTAAAAGATATCTACCCTATGTGAGGGATGGCCAATCTTACCAAAAGATTGATAATCTTACTAAAAGATAGCTAATCTTACTAAAAGATGGGTAATCTTACTAAAAGATATGTTAATCTTACGAAAAGGTGGGTAATCTTTCTAAAAGGTATCTACCCTATGTGAAGGATGACCAATCTTACCAAAAGATTGGTAATCTTACTAAAAGATATGAGATATCTATCAGGGAGATAGGGAGACGTATCTCACTACGAGGTAACAGAGGAAATATTTAAAGACATAAGTATGATTTTTTTTTCATACCTTTGTTGTGTTTACCTGCAGGAGGAAGGGCCTTTGTGAGGAGGAAGTTGAGGACATGGTATGCCTCTGACGGAGATAATGAGGACGTGGGGAGCCTCTGACCGAGATAGTGAGGATGTGGTGCCGCCTCTGGCTGAGATGATGAGGATGTGGTGGCGCCTCTGGCTGAGATGATGAAGTGTTGAGGACGTGTGGCGCCTCTGACCGAAGTTGCTGAAATGTTGCGGATGCACAGGCATTTTTGACCGAAGTCGCTGAAATGATGAGAATGCGATGGCGCCTTTGTCCGAACTTGCGGTGAGGGCGAGGTGGTGCCTCTGTCCAAACTTGCGGTGAGGGTGAGGTGGCGCTTCTGTCTGAACTTGGTGAGCGCGAGGTAGCGCCTCTGTCTGAACTTGCGGTGAGGGCGAGGTGGCACCTCTGTCTGAACTTGCGGTGAGGGCGAGGTGGCGCCTCTGTCTGAACTTGCGGTGAGGGCGAGGTAGCGCCTCTGTCTGAGCTTGGTGTGAGGGCGAGGTGGCGCCTCTGTCTGAACTTGCGGTGAGGGCGAGGTGGCGCCTCTGTCTGAACTTGCGGTGAGGGCGAGGTAGCGCCTCTGTCTGAGCTTGGTGTGAGGGCGAGGTGGCACCTCTGTCTGAACTAGCGGTGAGGGCGAGGTGGCGCCTCTGTCTGAACTTGTGGTGAGGGGAGGTGGCGCCTCTGTCTGAACTTGGGGTGAGGGCGAGGTAGCGCCTCTGTCTGAACTTGCGGTGAGGGCGAGGTGGCCCCTCTGTCTGAACTTGGTGAGGGCGAGGTGGCGCCTCTGTCTGAACTTGGTGAGGGCGAGGTAGCGCCTCCGTCTGAACTTGCGGTGAGGGCGAGGTAGCGCCTCCGTCTGAACTTGCGGTGAGGGCGAGGTGGCGCCTCTAGCTGAACTTGGTGAGGGCGAGGTAGCGCCTCTGGCTGAGATGATGAGGACGTGGGATGCCTCAGGTGCTGGACAAGGAGAGGAGGGATGGCTCATCTTCTTTTTCCTTCTTCGTTCTGACTTCTGCGGATGTCTTGGAGTATCCGATTGAGGAAGGTGCTGAGTTCACCGAGGATGATGAGGTGGCTGGCGGAGGCGCCGGGATGTGGGAGTCTTTACCAGGCGGTGGTGCCGATGACTCAGAGTAGGACTCTTTTTTTTTCTTTTCTGTTCATGTTAGTGAGGAGAGCAACAAAATATTTGTATTTATATGCACAATGTATTCACATGTAATGAACTCTTTTATTTTTTGCTTTAGGGGTTGTTTCTACTCCCCTTTTTTTTTATGTTCTGTGCATGTCACACGAGCTTGAAATGTTTGTGGTTAGTGTATGGTGGCCGGAAATGGCTTTGGTAAGGCTTTTGAGCAGTTTGGGGCTGAAGCAGCTTTGACAGTTTCTTGAGCGATGGCGGGAGTGATGTCTCCTGGGACGTGTTTGTTGGATGTGGCAGGCCATTGCCAGGCTGGTGATGACATTGTTCCCTTAGTTTCGGGGGAGACTTTCCATGGCATAGATCTCTTGGCTCTGGGGGACCGGTTCATGTGTGGGGGAAGCCCCTGCTTTGCTTGGCAGCTTTAGATGCTCTTCTATATTTTCTGAGGGTATGGAAGTATTCCGCTTTCCCTCCTGTGGTGCTCCTTCGACGTTGGGAGAGTGTTGTGTTGACCACTGAGTACCTGGATGAGCAGCATGTCGGGCAGACCCAAGTGGTTTTGGGAAGCAGGCATGAAGTGATTATGGGGCAAGGTTGCCGTCTCAGCTATAGCCTTAGAAGTGCAGAAGCCTGGTCTAACCCTCAGGATGTCATGGGAGACGCTTTGTTTGACTATGAGACCAGAGTTGACCGACTGATGGGGAGGGGTCCCCCTCTTGCAGACTTGCAGGGAGGAGATCCGAGCCAAGGCACGGGTGAACGATGCTCTGAGAGCGACTGGTTTGTTTGACACGACTAGGAGGACTTCTGATCTCGGAATGAGGGAGACAAAACTTGCTCATGTGGAATGAAAGAAGACTCGTTGGGGACGAGGGAAGAAAGGAAAGAGTGATGAAGGGCCAAACGCGAGTAGCATGGAATAACCTTCTGAAACACTGAGTATCCGTTCATCGTCATTGCAGACACATTGATTGTTAAATGTTTTAAGTCGTCTTTTAGCATGTTGTGAGTTTGAGAGTAGACCGTGCTTGAACTCATCAAGAAGTGTTTTAACTGTGATGATTTGTGATTTACTTTTAAAGCTTTGTCAAGACGCAAAATCTCTTGCTTGCTTCTTGCCTGAGCCTTGGTGGCGTCAATTTTTGGAATTTTGTGTATTCCTTAGACCGAACCAATGAAGTCTGCCTACGTTCCCCTTGAGGGGCTCAGGTCTACGTAGTTCGACTCTCTTTTGTGGGAGAAATGACTCGTAATGTACACTCACAAGGGCGTATTTATTTTTGAAAAGGTGGGAACGGGTCCCCTTTTGTGTGAATGCCTTATTTGATGTAGGCACAAAAGAAATGCTTTTGGGTTTGACTCTTTTGAGAGAGTATGAGCGTTGAAAAGCTTGTAAAAGTGTATGGAAGCCCTTGCTGACAGAAAATCAGTGTTTAGCTCTATTGTCCTATTTTGTAGAAAAAGAAGACTTGTCGAGACACTTGAAAACTTGATTTGTTCACAATGATCACTTGTTTGCTTAAAACCCTTTGTTGATGTTCGGGTTATTCAACAATAAAACTTGATATGCTTGATTAATCATGAGGAGGAAGTCAACCGATATCAAGGATCGAGTTGGTCTGGTGTGAAAGAAGGTTTGTGTATAGGAGAGGTCATTTATGAGACCGGGTTTGTGGATTTGTATGTGTTTATGACCGGACCATTTCTGGTTGCCTACGTTCCCCTTAAGACAAGGAGCTCAGGTCGACGTAGTTCGGGGTTGAACTGTGTTTGGCTTTGGGGCCAGGGCATGAATATTTGCGCGGCCTTTGGCGAAAAGGCTCGGAAGGTTGAATGATGAGGCGCGGGCCTTGAGGTGATTCCTTGACAAGTCGTATTTGACGGCAGTTTCAATGAATCCATTGCTTCTTGATCGTTGGCTCTGGGTCCTTGACCTCATTTATTTTTGTGAAGCTTCTGCTTGAGCTCTTTTTTTTGTAGCTTCTGCTTGAGCTTTTTTTTTTTGTAGCTTCTGCTTGAGCTTTTTTTTTTGTAGCTTCTGCTTGAGCTTTTTTTTTTTTTTTTGAAGCATATGAGGGCGAAGGCAAGCCCCTGCTTGAACTTTCTTGATGCGCAGGAGGGCGAAGGCAAGCCTCTAGGTTGTTGTCGACATGGGGTCAATTTTTTGATGCTGAGTGACTTGTTGTTGTCCTTTGATGTTGCCGCCGTCGTTGACTTGGTCAAGGTGATGGTGGGGACATGTTTTGGAAAGTGTATGGCTTGATGGAGGCCTTTTTGTGGGGTATGGTAAGGTGGATGAGGAGTTATCGATTGACTTTCTCACACCAATTAATCAAAGCATTAATCATTTGTGGAATTACTTGTTGAGCAATGCAAGTGATCACATAGAACAAAACCATTTCATTAAATGTAATGTGGGGTGCAAAATAATGTCTCAAGTCTAGCAAGAAAAGAAAGAAGACTTATGTATGGAAAATTGAAAACTTAATTACAATGTTCGAGGAGGACTTGAGAAAAGTACTAGAACCTACGAGGTTGACTGTACGATTTTTTTGTGTTTTTTTTTAGAGTGTAGAGGGGGGAGAAGAAGACTCGATATTCTTTGGGCGAAGTATCGACAGAGCATTTTCTTATTTGCGTCTCTGTGGGCTCTTCAACAGTTCCCCAAATTCATTTTAGTTAGAACCTTCTCGGTAGCTTGGGCCCGATTTTTCTCTCGTTTGACAACATGCTTAAAGATTTATTTTAATGCATTGTTCATTAATGTGTCTGCGTCTTTATCAAGTGAATCATTATTAACTGTTTTGATTAGTTAATTTATCATTTGTTAAAGTGGCAATGAGGATACTGTAAAGGTCGGACTTTTATTCAAAGCATAAGGAAACATAGTTTTTTGCTACAAACGTGTAATCTTTAGGCGTAAGGCCGTCAGACGACTCGAGAGACTCAAACTTAAATACAACAGACTTGGGATCTCTTATTTTCGAAGCTAGACTCTAAGAGACGAGGGGTTAGACCAAGCTTCTCGATCATTATTTCTGGGGAACGGATTTCAGAGTGTATTGGGGCCATGGGGGCGCTCTAACTTTCCTTCTTCAATCAATCCTTGAATTGCTTTTCTCAAAACTGTGCAGTTGTCAGTTGTATGACCGTAGTATTTGTGAAAAGCACACCGCTTGGTTACATCCCAGTTGGCATTGGGGAATTTGGGCTGGTAATTTTCCATAGGTTCGAGGAGACCTTGCTTCACTACACGATCGAATACCTCGCTCAAGGGCATCCCAAAATCATCATAGTGTTGTCGTTGTCTCGGGGGACCAACGTTTCTTTGTAGTGATCCATTCTGAATATAATGGACTGCTCCGGCAACCTTCCTTCCTTTGCTTGGGACATTTATTGGATTGGGCGGGGCTAGACTGACCACCGTTTTTTGCATGCTCAGTGTTTTCTCAAACTTGGTCCCAGCGTTGACCATGGCGCGAAGATCAGGATAGAAGTGGTGAGTGATCAGGGCCCTCAGGGATGGTTTGAGGCAAGAATGGAAGATGTCCATTTGCTCTTATTTGGAAAGCGGATCCATTATCTCGCTTAGTTTCCGGTTCCATCTCTTGTAGAACTCACCTACAGGCTCATCATCCTTTTGTTCGGCGGCTTGCAGGTCATCGATTGGTTTCCCATTCAAGGTTGGCGCGGTACTTCTCCAAGAAGATTTCGCTGATTTGATCCCAGGTGGAGCGATTTTCCGCCTTCACGTTGAGGAACCACCTTAATGCCGTGGATTTGAGGGAATGCTGGAAGTGATCGGCCATTTGCTGTGGGGTTGCCCCTTTAGCTCTCATACCCAAGACGTAGGTGTCGATGTGGGTTTTTGGGCATTCGGTCCCATCAAACTTTTCCATCTCTGGCTTACTAAATTTTGGAGGGAGTGGGACCACCTTGCTTGGATCCGTGGGCATGAGGGAGTCCTTTTGAGAGCTGGCCAGTTTGCCTTGCATGTCCTTCATTTGTTCGACCAACCAAGCTATGGGATGGAAACCGAGGATGGAGGTGGATTGGCTGATGAGATTGCCATTCGGGAGTCTTGGGGAGGTAGTTGAGTGTATACCATCCCGTGCCCTGGATTACTGAAATTGGAGCCAAGGGCGTGATTGCTCGGACCGCCAAGGGTTGTGTTTGGGAACTTGGGAAATGTTTCACTAGCCCCAAGTGGTAGTCCAGCGGGTGGAAGGTTTGAGATGTCAGGATATCCGCTTGGGATGTCTGTCCCTAGCAGGCATTGGGATTTCAGATTGTGGCTGCGAGGCTCGTATAGAGGCAAATGATTGAATCCCGGGTATCGAGATGCATTGGGATCTGGCAGAGCCTGCCCGTACGTGTGCTGTTGATACTGAGCTTAGGGTGCAGGGCCGAGAAATTGACTGTGCTGAGGCAGGCATATCGGAGCTGCTAGACTGATGCCTGAGTGGAGCATTGAGCGAGAGCTGCTTTGCGTTGCTGGGATCTCGTAGCTTGGCGGAGGTGGGACCTGCAGATAGCTTTGAGAGACCGGGGGAGCCGGTATTTCTTCGTCTTCTATGAGAACGAAGGTCCCATCAGTTTGGGGAACAGCAACGGTTCCACGAAGGCGCAGGGTGTCTACGATCCAAGATTGCTGCTCTTCTTGGCGCTTCTTGAGAGTTTCGAAGGCTCGCAGCACCTCCTCCATTGTCTGGGGGTTTCTTAGTGGCGGGGTTCCGTTTCCCTCACTGTTATCTGTTGACCCTGCCATGGGGGAGTAGCGGACTGTTCGGACCGTGGAATCGGAAGGACTGTCGGACCTTGTAACTTCAAAACTGAAAAGGCGGCTCCCGGGTACTCTCAACCACTCTTGGTTCGCTGGAGGGGGTGACGGGCAAGGTTTAGACACGGGAAGGCCTTTCGGGATAAAAAGGGGGAAAGCTCACGTGACATGCGGTTTCCGCTTCTTTTTTTTTTAATTTACTTAAAACGGTGTTTTTTCAGAATTCTAGGTAGGTTGGAAAAGATTGCTCTTCTTTTTCGCAACTATGCTAGATCCTGGGTCAGTAGAGACCATCTGTGTGGCTATAAGCCCCTCGTTTTGCACCTGTATTTCGACATCCCGGGGTGGACAGCCCCGGGCGAGGGTCCTATAGGGCAAGCAGTTTCCACCGGCCTAAAAGAAAAAAATCGAACCTAAGGACCGAGCCTGTCATGTTCGTTTTAATGCGTTAGCCATGTGAATAGTGAGCCGAGCCGGCACCTGAGTCAAGATCGGGTCAAGAGTTCGGCATGACCTCTCTTTACCTTGCTTTCGCAAGGGATCTGTGACGTTAGGCGTTGACTGGGTCATATCGTCATGGATGACGTATTAAAGGCTTGATGACATGGTGTCATGTGGGCATGGATGTATATCCGGGACGGAACATTGTCTGGGTGTAGCTTCGGAAAATCAAGATCGAGTCAAGATTTTAGCATGACCTTTCATCGCTTTGCTTGCGCAAGGGATCTTGAGTTCCGAGCTTCGATTCAGAAAATGGCCGGCATGGTATATGCATCCAGGCTTGTATGACACGGACTGGGTAAAAACCAACCGAGTCTGGACAGAGTGTGACTCAAGACTCGAACGTGCAGGGTTGACGCTTGGCTAGGATGGGATGTTTGGGATGATCCCGTGCGCGTCCGAGAGGCGTAGGAAGGCCAAACGAACTGCAACTAAGACCACCCCGGGTTAAGGGTTGTAGTGTGCAGTGTATCCGAGACAGCAAGTGTACGTAGAGTGCGGTGTACCGAGGCAGCAGTGCGAGTAGCGTGCGGTGTACCGAGGCAGCAGTGCGAGTAGTGTGCGGTCTCTAAAATTCTTTTTCTGAGTAAAACAGAAGTTTTTGAAGAATTTTAAATGTATGTACACAGATGTATATTGATGCATTTTTTTTGTATTTTTTTTTGTAAAATAAAAAAGTAAAGCACATGCACACACACACAACAGTTAAAGAAAGGGGTAAAATGAAAGTTTGACCCTCATCATTGTTTTAAAAATCTTTTGTTTTGTTTAAAAGTTTTTAAAACAAAATTTCCCCAGCGGAGTCGCCAACTGAAATTACCCGGATCCGAGAGGCAGCGCAATCGCGCCCCGGCATCTGGCATTTCCGCTTTGCAGCGTTGTTGGTGGAGGTGTCTCGCTGTGTTTTGCTTTGTAGAGTCGCCACGCCGTTTTTATTAAGCCCAAAAACATTGAAAAAGGACATCAGTTTAAAAAACTGTTTTTGTGTGATGAGATTTTGAGTTCGGAGGTCAGGTTACTCCTCGGGAAGAGAATATTAGAATATTAGAGCTCACCCGAGTCGCCTCGTAAAAACGAGTCTTTCGGTACCCCTTATTCTTTCTTTAACTGTTGTGTGTGTGTGTGTGTGTGCTTTTAAAAATGCATGCTGTATCGGATGTCTACATTGTACACTGCGTATTGAAATGTATTGAAATAGTATAGGAAGGAAGCCTTACCAATGTTGGTTCGTGTCTGTCTTCTGCTGGGGAATGGTGTTTGAGGATGGAATAGTGTTCTGGGACGGACCGCGATTGCTTCGAGATGTGCCGGTTGTCTGTGGACAGAGCTTCGGCGTGCCTCGGGATTGTCAAGTGTGCACTCGGGCAAAGTTTCGGCGTGCGTTGGGATCGCAGGGATCTTTGACTGGATTTGGGCAGAGGTTCGGCGTGCGTCGGAATCGTCGGTTGGATTCGGGCAGAGGTTCGGCGTGCGTTGGAATCGTCGGTTGGATTCGGGCAGAGGTTCGGCGTGCGTTGGAATCGTCGGTTGGATTCGGGCAGAGGTTCGGCGTGCCTCGGAATCGTCGGTTTGGCTCGAAAAGGGTCGGGACGCCTCGGGAAAGATCAGGCAAGGCCTCAGAGTACCTCGAGAGTGCCTCGGGGCAGCGCGGGAGCGTCTCGGGAGCGCTCGGTAGGGCTTCGGAGCACCGTGAGGGAGCTCGGAAGGCCCCGGAAGGAACCGAAAGGGACCGGGAGTGCCCCGAGGGGTCTTAGAGAGGGAGCCTGAAGGCTTAGGGAGAAAAGAGAAGAGGGAGGTGTGAAAATATCGAGAGGGGGAGCCCTCTATTTATAGTGTGGAAAAAGTTGCAAGAAGTTCGTACGGACCTTCTTGGAAAACCAAAATTTTAGATTTTCGGAATTTGAGGGAATCTCATGGACTTTAAGCGGATTTTGTAATAATTGTGTCTGGTTACAAAGAGGTCCGTACGGACCTTTAGCATGCAAAGAGGTCCGTACGGACCTTCCATGCTCTTGTAATTGTTATGGCAAGCTAGTTCTCGTCGAGAGCTTTCCAACCATATATGGCACATCTCAATCGGAGTTCGTATGAAGGAGTTATGACCTCCGAAAGTTTGCCCTTGGTTTTGTCGTATGCTTGGATGGAGAGCGATCCAGATTGGGGTACTTACACATGCTTGTCAACTTGGTAAACAAACTACGTCGTCTTTCACCAGCAAGACCACTCCATCAATTCAAGATGTTTACAACTGCTTCACATAGATTTGTTTAGACCCGTAACCACTGCTAGCATTGGAGGAAATAGATATACTTTAGTAGTAGTGGATGATTATTCAAGATACATGTGAGTTGAAATGATGATCACAAAGGATGATTGCTTTAAAATTCTAACCTTACTTTTTAGACGAATTCAAACTCAAAAATAAGACGACATCGTTAGTTTAAGGTCTGATAATGGAACAGAATTCAAAAATAACGGTGTTGGTCAATATTGTGATGACCATGGAATTGATCACAATTTTTCTACTACTGGTGTTCCACAACAAAATGGGGTTGTGGAAAGAATGAATAGGACGTTGATTGAGGCTGGAAAGACAATGATTTCTGAAGCCAAGCTTCCTCAGTATTTTTGGGTTGAAACAGTCAACACAGCGTGCTTCACTCAAAATCGCTCCCTCATCAACAAGACCTACAACAAAACTCCATATGAACTTTGGAGAGGAAGAACCCCCAACATTGTCTTTTTCAAAATCTTTGGCTCCAAATGTTTTATCATCTACAATGGAAGAGAAAATAGAGGTAAACTTGGAGCTAAGGCTGATGAAGGTATTTTTGTTGGGTATGCTAAACATTCTAAAGCTTTTCGTATTTTTAATAAAACTAGTTTAAAGATAGTAGAATATGTCCATGTTACTTTTGATGAACATTCTCTCCTTGAGCCACATTTGGCTCCAAATGTTGCTGATGATTTTGTTGAGCCTAATGAAACAGGTGAATCTTCTAAAACCACACCTGAGCCAAATCAAGAACCGCAAAATCAATCAACTCAAGGAAATCCATCAACCTCAAATGAATTTCCCACAGATCATTTTGAAACCACACCTGAAGTTCCAACTGTTGGTGTAATGCCCTAGGCTTAAGTTATGTTTAACTTAAACCGTTATGTATCATCTTTATCATTTATTATAGAGAAAGTTTATTTGGTTCATTATATGTTTACATGTTTATTATATTGAACTGCGTCCCTAATTGTTGTGAACAACTAGTATAAGTTGGTAATGAATAATCATGGAGATGATTATATGCATGGAGATGCACATTACACTTATGGGTACTTGCTAGAGAACGAGTATTGGACTTGACCTACTTATGAGATTTATGACATGGTCTGTTGTCATGATTAAATCTTATGATAGTCGTGTCATTGAATCCTTTGTACCTGAGATTATCATCGTCTTCCACATGATGAAGATCGTGTTTGATGTAGTCTAACACTATCTTTAATAGGATAGCAATAAGGGATATGTTGGCACGATTGGATTCATGTAGGAAAGAATGATAAGTCAAGATGGGATTTGTCCCTCTTATGAAGAGAGATGTTTGCTTGGACCCCTCGATGAATAGTGTCGATGAAATGTATGGCCATACTCAAGTGATTTGATAGAGATCAAATGCATTTGGATTATCAACATATTCGGAATCGAGAAAGCATTGAACGGAATGAGTTGACATAGACCATGACTCATGTTCAATTGGACATTGTGGACAAAGGGATTATGACATTGGATCTATCGAGGAATCAAGATTTGATGTTATATTAATTGGGTGGATATAATGGTTTGCTAGAAATCACTTATATCTTGTGAGGTCGATGTTTTGACTCACTACCAACATAAATATAATTTCTATTTGGGTCACACACAAAGAGCGAATTTAATTCTGGCTGAAAATTGGAATTGGAGTGCTGGCTTGTTGTGTGGTGCGACATAGTCTGCCATTTGCTTGCTTCATCGCGCGACAAACTCAGCCAGGCACGACTCGTGACCACGAGCACGACTCGTGATCACAACTCGTGAGAAAAGGCACGACTCGTGACAAATTTCAGCACGACTGTAATTTTGGTCACGAATCGTGGTACGACTGATTTTAGGCTTGGGCACGACTCGTTCTCTTGGGCACGACTCGTGCCAGCGCCCTGAACTCGTTCGTACACGTTTTCCTTGATGGGAAAGGTTTTGGTTCAACAATGATTCCTACCCTAATTGTTAGGGGATTTATATATGATATAAATACTATCCTTTTGTATCCATTAACAAGTTAGTTCAACAAGGTATTTTGGGGTTTATGAAACACCAAAATAGAGATCTAGATTATGAATCAAAGATCAAAACACTCCAAGTAAATTCCATATTATTGGCCATTGATTATTGAAAGATGTTTCAATAATCGGAAGGATCATCTAGCAATCCAACATGAAGTGTTCTTGGTTCGTTCGCGTGCGGATCACCATTAGAGGGAGGTTGTTTTATCTCCTAAACATTGAAGACCTACATTGTTGATTTCATCACCAAGGTAGAACAAGGAAGAAGAAGATCCAAGTTTCATCAATGGTTCAAAGATTCTAAGGTTGTTCATCGATTCAAATAAGATTTGAATCCAAGATCCGTTTTCGAAAGATCAACATAATCGCATTAAGGTATGTAAATTCTATTTCATGGTTTTAACTATTCATGTTAGACGGATTAAAGGGCTAGGGTTTTGTTGTTATTTCTAAGTCTTCCGCTGTGTTTGTAACCCCAAAACCCAACAGTGGTATCAGAGCCGCATCTTATCATGATTAGGTTAAAATTGGCATGCTAGATTTAATGTAATTAAATGCTTTACATGCTATATGTGAAATAGATTTATAATTTTATGTGTGTTGTTTTGAGAAAACAAGTATATGTGATATGCCATGATCATGATTAATAATTGATTAATATGATTAGTCTTTTACATGGGATATTGGTCTATTTAATGTGATTAAAGTAGATTGATAAATTCTCAAAAATTGAAACAAATAGTTTGTTTAGGATTTGATGTTCGTTTTAATATGATTAGCATGATTATTTGAATCTGTATATTTTGAGAATGGAATAATTATGTAGTTAATAATTGTTATTTATTACATGATTATTGGTATGATCCTAAAGTAGGATTTTATGTGAAAATCCCATGTTCATGATGATGTACACATAAGTTTCATATACAACCATGCGATGTTTGTTATGTGTAAAACCTTCTAAATATTTAAGTCTTATGTCATTCCTTGATTAGAACACTTGTGAAATTTTAGGGTATTTGATGTAGTTTCGACTCAGTTGGGTGCATCTTATATCTTAATCTGTGAGCAAGATGAGATAATGGTTGATGTAGTTTTGACTCAGTTAGGTGCATCGTTCCATGTCGCATACGTTTGAAAAAGGTTTTGACTTAATTGGTGCTTTCAAATGAGATTTAACCCAAGACATAGATGAGATTTAAAACATGTGTATGACATATGATGTCTAAGGAAATCTCATAAAAGATCTAAGAGTCATATAGAGATATGATTGATGTTTCTACCTAAATAGCTTGATTTCGGGCATTGACTCAGTTAAACCAAAATCAAGTGAAATATGGATCTTAGCCCACTGTTGGTCCCAAAGGTGGCAACAAGGGTGAAAATACAGCTAGAGGGGGGGGGTGAATAGCTGTTTAAAATTTTTCGCCCTCAATTTAAAACTAAACCTCTACGCTTACAAAACCTCTTGCAGTGTATTAGAAACTGCAAGTAGAGTTGTAAAATGCACAGCGGAATATACTTGATAAAATGCGGTTTTGAGAAGGCGGTTTTGCAAGGCGGTTTTAGTGCAATTTTCTGAGCAGTTGTAAAACTGAAAGTGCAGTTTGACTATGTTAACTCCAAACACAATTTCACAATAAAGGATAACTATATAAGATCAAACAGAGAGAAAAGTAGATAATTAGTAAGCGCAAGAAATAAAATGCAGAAAGTAAGAACACAATATTTGGAGTGGTTCAATCGATAAACGATCTACGTCCACTACCAAGATGGTTAGTCTTGGATTTCTAAGAGAGATTTTATATTGAGTATTTGAGAGATTACAAAGTACAATAAAATCTTTTCAATGAAGAACAAATCCAAAACTATAACCAGTGTATCTCAAATGAATAAACTATGTGTTTAAACAAGAGAGGTGTGTGTGTGAGAAACAAGATCAAGGCTCTTTAAATCTGTGAGATGTAGAGCACAATGATTCTTGAATGTGTTAAGGCTTGATTTAGTCGGAATATTTCTTGAAGTATGAAGATGAAAATTCAAAGGACTAAGAATTTACGGCGAGCTTCAACTTCGATGATCACAAAGCAATTTCTCAATATTTTCAAGCAATCTTCAAATGGTGAAGATTGGGGGTATTTATACCCAAGCATCTCAAATATAGCCGTTGGACACATGTTCAAGGACGGTACTTGATGCTTTCCCATTGGTCCACGTATATCCACTTTTGTCCTTTAGAGTTTGTTGGTGCAAGAAAGCCGATCGGACCTCGGCCCGCAATCAAGGTGGTTAGGACATCTGTCACCTTTATGAGATCTTTGCAGATCTGCTCGACATTGGGTCACGTGACAAGATATGGTGGTTGACATTTAATATTGCTGACATGGATTCCAAGGGATAAAAGGATCACTTCAAGAAGTCAATCATTGGGGCGGTTCTGGGGCAAGCGGTTTGACAAAAGGCGGTTCCACCAGAAGAGGATTTCCAAAAGTGCGGTTTGCACTTGATTTATCAAGCGGTTTCGGATGAGAGGAATCTCAAGGCAAAAGGCGGTTACGCAGCGGTTACGAAAAGGCGGTTCGGGAACCCTTGAAACTGCAATCCTAAAATCCAATGATTCTTGTGCCAGTCTTCAAGCCTAATTTTAACCTATTCTATAAAATGGACTTAGCTAAAAAATTGAAGTCTAAGCTTCATTACATAGGGTCCTAAAGTCCTTAAAATAGACAGGAGGTTATGGTATCAATCAAATCTAATACAAAATAGGAGGGTTAAAATAAGCATACCCAACAATCTCCCCCTATTTGATTGATGCCATTACCTACTACAGCAAAAGCAATCATTGTACTTGGTAAAAACATGTCCATAAGAATTAACATGGTAAGTCATGTCCCAAGTCAATGCACACACTAGCTTAAGCTATAGATTTCTATACTTTTGAAAGATTAAAAACTTACAAATTTAAGAGTATAGAAATGCATTCAGTGCACTTAAAAAAACATGATTTTAAGTTCAAAGTGCAGTTTAAACTGAATGTTTAAACATCAATTCAAAATAGTGATTTTTAAGTTAGAAAATATTTGAATGAGGTTTAAAACCATAAGCGGTTTCATTGTTCTACAAACAAGCAGTTTGATTGAACAAAGTTTTGGAACCATGATGCAATTTCCATTAATTCCTAAGATGATTACAAGTACAGGAATGAAGGAAAATTACAAGGTTACAAAAACAAAAAGGAAGTAAGTTGGACAAAAGGAAATACAATGAAAGTGCGGTCCAAAACTTACCAAAAAGATTCACAAAAAAAATATAAGGAAAAAGCGGTTTACTGCTGGGGCGTCTTGTTCACTTCGTGGTCAGCTCCACTAGGCCCAGCTCTTGATTGGTCTGGTGCAAACGCTTTCCTTAGTCTTCTAACTTCCTCTGCGGTTCTGGTGAGAGTAGCTTCAAGCTTCTTTAAGGCATTGACAGAATGAGCAGAGGTAGAATTTGTGGCACCAACCGCTTTGGTGTTTTCCAAAAGGTTGTCTCTGATGGTATCCAGCTGCACGTGGAGGGATGAATAAAGGGAATTGAAAATAGTATGGATCTCCTCCTGCACAGCAGCGGTTTGCTCTTGGATAGCTTCCTTCATTGGATCAAGATCAATGGTAACTCTCAGTGAGGTTTTCAGGTCATGAATTTCAGCTTCAATCTTGGCAATGAATCCGGCCTTCGGGTTGTCAGGCGGCTGTTAAATTCATCCTGAATCTCATTCAACTTTGCCATTGAGGCATCTCCAACACATTCCAAATTTACCTTGGAGTCCACCTTGAATATATCAATTTGCTCCAGAACATCTTCTCTGAGGGAATTCAAGGCGGTTTGGACAATCTGTGCCATTTGCGGTCTGGAGTTTAAGGTGGAAACAAGTTTTGAGGTCAGATCCCCAAGGTCTTTCTCAATGGAATTGCAGACCTTCTCTTGAATTTCACTTAAGGCTTTGACCAATCCTTCTTCAACCGCGGTTTTGATAAGAGACGCGGTTTGATCATCAGGAGCAGTTGAGGAGGATGGAAGGTTTGCTGTAGATCTCTCCCCCTTAATGGCATCAAGCAAAGAAGCTTTAAGGGCTGCCAACTCAAGGGAGTGAGAATCCACCTTGGTTTGTAAAGCGCGGTTGGATGCAAGGAGAGATTCATTGGAGGCGGTCAATGAGATGACATGGCCTTGATTAACAACAAGCTGGCCTTGAATCAGATGAAGGGTTTGGAGGATTTGGGAGTACTCTGAGGGAGGAGCGGTTGAAGGTGAAGCGGTTGAGAAGGTAGGAGGCGGTTGGGTTTGGTTAGTCTGAGGGGCGGTTTGGGTATTGGGAGGAATGTTTGGAGGAGGTGAGTGGTGTCTAATGGGTGAGTTGTGAGGGGTTGGGGATTTTGAAGGGGTGTTTGATTTAGAGCGGTTAGGTGTAGGGGAGCGATTTTTGTTAGGGGAATGGACAGGGGTTGGATCATCCCTAACTGATTTGGATGTGGCACGTCCAGCAGAGGGCTTGGACTGCCATTGTTGATAGGCAGAATGAGTAGGGGTTTGGTTGGAATGTTGTGAGTTTATGGAATGGGAATGTTGGGGTGAGTCATATTGGGATTGAGAAGATAGGGGTGATAGTGATTTTCTGGGGGAAGGTGAAGGGGAATCTTGAGGAGGTGATTGAGGAGGTGAATTTGAAGAAGTGGGTGAGGGTTGGACAGGCTTGGTTTTCTTGAAGGGTTTCTTCTTGCCTGCCATTTTCTTCCTCTTCGGTTTCTCCCCCTGAAGTGGTGCGGTTTTACTGGGGGAAGCGGTTATGGATTTGGATTTTGATGGGGATTTGGATTGAGAGTTGGCAGGGGATTGTACTGGTGATTGGTTTGGAGATTGGATAGGAGAGGTCTGAGAAGTTGGGGGCGGTTGAGTTTCTGGAGGCGGTTCATGGTGTAAGGCGGTTCCAGCTTCAGTGGTTGATTTTCCCTTGGCCTGATACTTCTCAGCTTGCTCCTTGGCCAATCTAGCAATCCTATCTTGGAGAACCTTCATCTGTTCTTCCACAGTCAAACCAGCCATCTCATCTCTGGCTTTCTTGGCTCTAGCCACCAAGTTGGGAATACTTGGATCTTCCTCTTCTTCATCATCTTCATCCACCAAATGCATGGTTTTAGGTTCAGGTTCCTTGGATGATTTCTTCTTTCTCTTGCTTGTACCTGCTCCATCATCGGTTGTAGGCGGTTTGGTTGCGGGGAGCGTTCTTAGCCTTTTTCTCGAGGCGGTTCGGCTCTTGCTTGGGGCTTCTGGACCGCTTGGGTGCTTTAGTTTGAGGAGCGGTTGAAGGATCTCTGAGCTCATAGGGCTCTTTGTTTGGATAAGTATCTGCATCATACAACGATTTGTACAAAGCATCACCATTGGCATACACGAAAGTGTGGCATGCTAGCACTCCAAGGGAATCATCGGCGAGTCCACCATAAGATCTGGATTCTTGGTGACCATTTCATCCAAGTGCTCATAGTCCATCAACGGGCGGTTAGGATCCGCGGAATGGTCTCCACCTCGATCTTCACCTTTGACCTTAGGCGATAGGTCTCTATGCTATCCTTAATCTCAAAATAGAGAATCCTTGGCCAGTGCAGCTTGATTTCCATAAAGATAGCAGCACTGTACATCCATTGTTGGGATGTGAAATTGTTGTGGTTCCCAGTCTTTCCACAAATAGATCTCCCCACTAGATGACCTATGAAGTTCATCATTTCACCAAAGTTCTTTCTTGGAATCTTCTTGTACTTCTTGGATAGGGTATCCACTTTGGCGGTTTGGAAAGCAGCATTGTCTTGAATAACCTGATCAACCTCTAAGGGAGCTCCACCAACAGTAAATCTGAAGAGCCTTCTTATATCAATGTAGTCTATGGAGAGCTTCATCCCTTCAACTACAGCGGTCAAGCAGGAAACTCTCTGACCTTGCTCAAGAACTCTGGAATCCTTCTTAGCAGTTGCAAAGAATTGATCCACAAAAGATGGCACAATGAAGTTCTGCTTCTTGGTGAACAGAGGTAGGATGCCTGAGACTCTGAGCTTCCTTAGCAACTCCCTTCCTAGAGCATCTGTTTTGAGCTCTTCCTCATTCACTTCCCACCCAGGTAGGAAAGTAGTTGGATCCTACAAATTTGAAATTTCAAGTGTTAGATCCATTTGTGTATTCATAGTTCACATGCGGTTTGAGCACCAAGCGGTTGAGCAATGGTGCGGTTTGAGAATTTCAAACCTCAAGTGAAACCATGAATACTTAACAAATAATGAGGACATGAGAATAAAATTACTTAAGTACGTGGCATTGTAATCCAAACTTATCCCACACTGCAAGCAGTGATTAGAGAGGAATTTCTTGGTTTCCAGCCTATATACTTAGTAAAATCTCAAAATCAAAGAAGGAAGGAATTTGACCAGCATGCGGTTTCAAAGTATTTGAAAAAGCGGTTTTTGAACATGCGGTTCAATTAGAGGAGCGGTTTGAAACAGTGATACATAAGCGGTTGCATACAAGCGGTTTCAAACCAAAAGGAAATCCTAAAATCTGAAAAAGTTGAAAATTTTTCTAAGTGTTGAAAAACACTATGCAGATTGAAGGTATCCAAAATATGTGATTTTTCAAGAAAAATTCATGGGTTTCATGAAGAACACGAAGAACATTCATGAACACCAAGAACAGAGATTTTCAAAACTTAACCAAAATCAACAAATAACATGTCAAAATGATCACATTTGAAAGGAGATGAACAATATATCATTAAAAATTCATCCTTTACCCAGAATCATTCATAATCACTAAAAACAAGAAAGTGGGTTTTCGAAGAGTATAAACTGAAAATCATAAAATCAGTACCCAAATCATGCATTGATTATGAAATAAACTATGAAATGTAAATCTAGGCATGATTTCGAGCAAAACCCAACAAATTTCAATCAAAATGGTCAAGAAACATGAACAGAATCATCAAAAATTATGAAGGAAGCATACGAACAGTTTCTTGCATTAACCATGGCAGATTTGAAGAAATCAAGAGTTAGGGTTTAGAAGTTGTTACCATTTCCAGGATGGGTTTCTTAGCCCTAGCAGTGGTAGATGCTCTTAGCCTTTTTGAAGTAGAGGCCATTTCAGAAAAGGTTTTGAAAATGGAGATTTTGTGAAGAGTTTTAGAGAGAGAAAGTGAGTTGGTAAACAGAGTGTGCAGAGAGTTGGCAGAAAAAGATAGAATTTCACCAACTTAGGTTTATATAGGGTGAAGGGGGCAGGCAGTTGGTTCAGAAGAAATGATTGAAAATAAACCAACTGTTGCACCCTTTCACCTTCTGCACCTCTCTCTAAGACGGCTGACATGAAGGCTTTAAATGCTCATGTCCCCTTAGCATTAAATGCTCTAAAATTTTGAATTTTTGAGGGAAAACATTTGCAAAAATACCCTTTAAAAAAAAAAAAAAAAGGAATTTGAACGGTTTTTTTTTTTTTTTTTTTTTTTTTAAGTAATAAGGATAAGACATAAATAGAAAGAATTTACTCTTAGTTGAAACGCGGTTTCGATCCAAGCGGTCAGACTGCATCAAGCGGTTTGGAAGTAGCGGTTGGATGCAGGCGGTTGGATATCTTGCGGTTTTGGTATAGGCGGTTTCAACACAGGCGGTCTCAATCCTTAGGAGTTTCATCATAAACTCAACAAACAGGTTAGTTAATAAAAATTATGGAATTTTACTTAAGTTCAAGCATACCCATTTCTCCTGCGAGAAAAGAAAATCTCTTGGAGTCAAGAGCCTTTGTGAGGATATCGGCAATGCAGTTTGTCTTTGTCCCCACGTACTCTAAATGGATATTCCTCTTCTCCACATGGTCTTTGAGGAAATGATACTTGATATCTATATGCTTGGTCTTGGAATGCATGACGGGGTTGTTGGAGGCGAAATTGTGGAAGTATTGTCACACATGATAGGACAATTTCCTTCATGGATTCCATAGTCCACCAGCCTATTGCTTCATCCAAAGGATTTGGCAGAATAACTACCAGACAATATACTCGGCCTCGTGGTTGACACTGGAAACCGAAGCTTGCTTCTTGCGGCCCAAGCAACTAGTCTATTCCAGGAAATGACAAGTACCACTAGTGCTTTTCTGTCAATAGTACAAGGCTGCATAATCTGCATACTGAATAACCTACAAGATCGAAGTTCGAATCTTTGGAATACCAAAGTCCAAGGTTAGTGGTTCCGGATAAATAGCGGATTATACGCTTGGCAATAAGATGTGCTTCTCTAGGATGCTTGATAGCGAGCACATACACGAGACACTAAACATGATATCGGCCTACTAGCGGTTAAGTAAAGTAATGAGCCGATCATACCTCGATATAAAGTTTGATCAACTTTCTTACCTTTGAGATCCTTATCTAGCTTATTGCCGGTGGCCATAGGAGTATCATATGCTTTAGCATTTTCTAATCCAAACTTCTTTATCAACTCCTTGGTGTATTTGGCTTGGCTGAGGAAAATACCTTCTTCGCATTGCTTGATTTGAAGCCCGAGGAAGAATGTTAATTCTCCCATCATGCTCATTTCAAACTTGCTTTTCATTAGCTTCTCGAAACGCTTACAAAGTAACTCATTAGTAGAACCAAAAATAATATCATCGACATAAATTTGAACAAGTAAAGTATGCTCATTATATTTGGCAATAAAAAGAGTTGTATCAATTTTACCACGTTTAAATCCTTTTTCTAGTAAAAATTTAGAGAGAGTCTCATACCATGCCCTTGGAGCTTGCTTAAGTCCATACAAAGCTTTACGGAGTTTGTAGACATGATTGGGAAATTTGGAGTCTTCAAATCCAGGCGGTTGAGCAACATACACGGTCTCTTGTAGTTCGCCGTTGAGGAATGCACTCTTTACGTCCATTTGATATAACTTGAAATGCTTGAAAGAGGCGTAGGCTAAGAAAATTCTGATAGCTTCCAATCTTGCAACTGGAGCAAAGGTTTCGTCATAATCAATTCCTTCTTCTTGCCTATATCCTTGTGCAACCAACCTTGCTTTATTCCTAGTGATGCTTCCATTCTCGTCCATCTTATTCCTAAATACCCACTTAGTTCCTATCACTCCTTGATCCTGAGGTCTAGGCACCAAAGTCCAGACCTTGCATCTTTCAAACTGGTTGAGTTCTTCTTGCATAGCAACGACCCAACTGGAATCTTGGAGTGCTTCATCAATCTTCTTGGGTTCAACTTGAGACAAAAGTGAAGTATGCTCATCATAATTAGATCTCCTTGTTTGAACACCGGAAAACAGATCACCAATCACATTTGTGAGGGGTGGCTGCGACTTCACGAACCTCCGGGGTAAGTCTGGTTGGAGCGAGGTTTCTTTGAAGATCTTCAATTGGAACATCGTTAGATCCTTCAAGCGAAGTCATGGAATGTAAGTTGACGAAGAGGTTCTATAAGGCTGGATAGGGGAATTCTCAACTTCTTCTTCCCTTGGAGTTGCATCTGGAGTAGGAACTTCGGGTGCGGTTTGAAAATTGCGGTTTGAGGGAATTTCGGTTGAGGGTGCTTTGGATTTTGCGGTTGAGGTTCGGGTGCGGTTTGAGATGGTTCACACCTGGTTCATTATGCTCAACAAAATCATCGGCAACATTTGGAGCCAAATGTGGCTCAAGGAGAGAATGCTCATCAAAAGTGACATGGACGAGACTCTACTATTTTTAAACTAGTTTTATTGAAGACACGAAAAGCTTTAGAATGTTTAGCATACCCAACAAAAATACCTTCATCGGCCTTGGCTCCGAATTTACCTCTATTTTCTCTTCCGTTGTAGAGGACAAAGCATTTGCGGCCCAAAGATCTTGAAGAATGCAATGTTGGGGGTTCTTCCTCACAAAGCTCATAGGGAGTCTTATTATAGGTTTTGTTGATGAGGGAACGGTTCGAGTGAAGCATGCGGTATTGATTGCTTCGGCCCAAAAATGCGAGGTAGCTTCGCTTCGAGATATCATTGTCTTTCCGGCCTCAATCAATGTCCTATTCTTCCTTTCCACAACCCCATTTTGTTGTGGAACACCGGTGTGGAAAAATTGTGATCAATCCCATGGTCATCACAATGCGAGCAACACCGTTGTTCTTAAATTCGTTCCATTATGCTGATCGAACACTAACGATGTCATCTTCTTTTTGAGTTTGGAGCCGTCTAAAGAGTGCGGTGAGAATCTCATAACAATCATCTTTGGAAATCATCATCTCAACCCACGTATATCTTGAATAATCATCCACCACCACTAAGGTATATCTATTTCCTCCAATCTTTGGCGGTGGTTACGGGTCCAAACAAATCTATGTGAAGCGATTGTAAGCATCTTGAAGTTGAAGGAGCGGTCTTGTTGGTGAAAGACGACGCGGTTGCTTACCAAGCTGGCATGCACTGCATTTCTGGATGGTGGTCGGCCACTTTAGGTAACCCACGAACGAGGTTTTCCCTACCAATCTTTGCAAGATACTTGAAGTTCAAGTGGCTCAACCTCTTGTGCCATAGCCAACTATTTTCGCTCACATTCTTAGCTACAAAACAGAGAGATTAGTAATACTACATGCAGAATTTAGATCAATAATGTAAATATTACTCTTACGAATCCCTGTGAGTAGGGTGACGCCGGAAATGCTATCTTTGATAAAGCAGTTTGATGATGTGAAGTTGCAAAGCATTCCTTTGTCGCAAAATTGAGAAATTGAAAGGAGGTTGTGCTTGAGTCCATCGACAAGAGAAACCTTCTCAATAGTTAGGTTTCCTCTCCTTATAACACCATATCCAATGGTCTTTCCTTTGTTGTTGTCACCAAAGGTTACTGAGACGGACCACTTGCTTCAACGACATCTTCAAGTAATGATCTATCTCCAAATCATATGTCTTGAGCGTACCCTTTGTCAAGATACCATTCATTATCCTTGGAGTGACCAGCCATGAAGCGAGAGGACCTGAAATGTAAACATTAAGAACGAGGTCCCCCTTTATTCCTTGGGTCCTGAAGTTAGCAACCCTTTACGACCCACACCTGTTTGACAGAAGGAGGTTTGCTCTTCCTGGCATTGGATGTGAACCGCAAAAGGCATTCTGCAGCCTTGTGACCTAAACCATCACACACGAGAACATTTATAATAGCTACAAGCTTCATGAGGTTTTACTAACTCCTTACTCTTCTTAGGAGTTGCATGCGGTTTAGGACAAGGAAGCGGTTTGGGAGGTGCGGTTCCGGCTAACATTCCAGCGATACGAAGGGAACAGGCTTTGGTTTGACCACGTATTTCTGGGAACGCTATTCCTGCTTTTAAAGGCGGGAGGAGCGGTCGAAGAAGAAGCGCGGTCAGACCTGGAGTTAACAGAACCGCCTTTTCCACCAGAAGCGGTTGGAGCAGGGATTCTACCAATTCCATAAGCCATTTCCTCTTCAGGTGCTTCCACAGAATTCTTAGGTTTTAACACAGAATTCTTCCCATATTGCTTTCCTTTAGGGTAGACATAATTTACTTGTCTTCCTTTACCCTTTCCTTTAGCATGCTTCCCCTTGGGAATTTCTTTAGTTAGTTCCAAAATTTCTTCATCCTTTTCACTCGAGGATGCACACTTCTCCTCTTCCTCAGATCCAAACCCTAGACCATCCTTGGTTCCAGGAGGAACTTGGAAGTCCATGATTTTATCCTTGGTGGATTGAGACTTGAGCCATGAATCAATAATCTTTTGGCGATCGTCGATTTGGGTTACCAAGTCATCATTCCTGAGTTGAAGTGCAGCAACCTTAGTTTCAAGGATGCGGTTTTGATCAGCAAGAGGAGTCATCTGTTTGATTTGGTCCTTAAGATTAGAAATTTCAGACCTCATCACGGTTTTCTCCGTCTTGTACAGATTAAGTTCATCATGAGCTAAGCTTAAGGCTTTCTTAAGATTTGAGAATTGATGGATCACCATTTCAGCTTCCTTGAACATCTTTTCATGTTCCATTGGAGAAACCTCTTCCACCACCTTTTTCAAAATTTTCTTTGGAATAGCTTTTGAAGGTGGAGCAGTTTTAGATGAGAAAATGGGACGTGAATACGAACAATTTCCTATCTTAACGCTAGGAGTAAGTTGAATATCATCATCCAATTTATAATTTGGAAGTTTTGCAAAGACCTCCTTTTCCTCCATATCATGCAACTCAAATGATTCGAATACTGAGTCATCGAAGCGTCTGCAACTAAGCGCAGGTTAACCTCTTCGGTTTCACCGTCACTTTCATCCTCGTAACTGTTTCAATCCAAGTTGCTAATTCCTTGGAATTCTCTTCCTCCTCGGCAACCATTCCCTTACGATGAGAAAATTTCGAAGGAAAAGTTTTCTTTTTCATATATTCATATTTAGCTGTGGACACTCGAGATGCAAAGTGGCCGGGTTTCCTACGGTTGTAGCATACCAAGTCACTCTTCTTCTTTGTATCTCAGCCCTAGAAAATGTTGCGGGAGGTTTGCCTTTTGAAAATGATTTTGTGAAAGGTTTTGAGGATTTTCTAAATTTTTGAAATCTTTTCACAAACATGGCAAAATCATCATCATCCATCTCGATGAGTGATGAGGTTGATATGGAAGGATCAGTGGTTTGATTGGATGTGGATGGTTTCTCTTCATGTTCCACTACAGACATAGAAAGCGATTTGGTTTTTCCTTCTATCTCTTCAATATGATTTAATTTAAGTTCATAGACTCTAAGATTGGCATACAAGTTACTTAATGACCAAGTACCCAATACTTTGGAGTCTTCTAGAGAGGTAGCCTTATTTACCCATCTAGAACCTAAAGCGAGATAGGAAAGTCATATTGATTTCCTTATCGGTTAAAGTTTTACCAAGAGATCTACAAGCATTAACTACCTCAACATAGCGATCGTAGGTTTGACGCAAGGTTTCGTTGGGTTTTGTTGAAGTTGTTGTAGGATCTTTCAACGAGTGTATAATTTGTTTTCCTTGCACTCTTCATCACCTTCGAGGTAGCTCTCTATGGCATCCCACATCTGCTTTGCGGTTTTGAGGTACATCACTTTACGTAGAGTTGATACGGGGAGGGTTCCGTAAATGATGAACCTCGCCTTCTTTGTCCAAGGCAACTATTCTCTTCTCTTCATCCGACCACTCATCTTTTGGCTTTTTGACCTCGAGTTTCGGCATTGGTGGTTGCATCGGTGTTAGCCTTCATTGGAATTAGAGGGCCATTGATAACGCACTCCACCGCATTTCATCTATGGTTTCCAAATGAATGAGCATTCGGCACTTCCAGATGTCAAAGTGGTCTTCGTCCAACATTGGAATGTGTGAATAGTTAACAGTAGTCATTGTCTTTGAGGTTGCCATATTGAATCGGCACACAAGCTGTTAAGCTTGAAAAATAGTGGTTTTAAAAAGTGTTTGCTCTGATACCACTTGTTGGTCCCAAAGGTGGCAACAAGGGTGAAAATACAGCTAGAGGGGGTGAATAGTCTGTTTTAAAATTTTTCGCCCTCAATTTAAAACTAAACCTCTACGCTTACAAAACCTCTTGCAGTGTATTAGAAACTGCAAGTAGAGTTGTAAAATGCACAGCGGAATATACTTGATAAAATGCGGTTTTGAGAAAGCGGTTTTGCAAGGCGGTTTTAGTGCAATTTTCTGAGCAGTTGTAAAACTGAAAGTGCAGTTTGACTATGTTAACTCCAAACACAATTTCACAATAAAGGATAACTATATAAGATCAAACAGAGAGAAAAGTAGATAATTAGTAAGCGCAAGAAATAAAATGCAGAAAGTAAGAACACAATATTTGGAGTGGTTCAATCGATAAACGATCTACGTCCACTACCAAGATGGTTAGTCTTGGATTTCTAAGAGAGATTTTATATTGAGTATTTGAGAGATTACAAAGTACAATAAAATCTTTTCAATGAAGAACAAATCCAAAACTATAACCAGTGTATCTCAAATGAATAAACTATGTGTTTAAACAAGAGAGGTGTGTGTGTGAGAAACAAGATCAAGGCTCTTTAAATCTGTGAAATGTAGAGCACAATGATTCTTGAATGTGTTAAGGCTTGATTTCTGGGCTGGGGAATATTTCTTGAAGTATGAAGATGAAGATTCAAAGGACTAAGAATTTACGGGCGAGCTTCAACTTCTGATGATCACAGCAATTTCTCAATATTTTCAAGCAATCTTCAAATGGTGAAGATTGGGGGTATTTATACCCAAGCATCTCAAATATAGCCGTTGGACACAGCTGTTCAAGGACAGTACTTGATGCTTTCCCATTGGTCCACAGATATCCACTTTTGTCCTTTAGAGGCTGTTGGTGCGATAAAGCCGATCGGACCTCACTGCAATCAAGGTGGTTAGGACATCTGTCACCTTTATTAGATCTTTGCCGATCTGCTCTGACATTGGGTCACGTGACAAGATATGGTGGTTGACATTTAATATTGCGACGTGGATTCCAAGGGATAAAAGGATCACTTCAAGAAGTCAATCATTGGGGCGGTTACGGGGCAAGCGGTTTGACAAAAGGCGGTTCCACCGTAAGAGGATTTCCAAAGTGCGGTTTGCACTTGATTTATCAAGCGGTTTCGGATGAGAGGAATCTCAAGGCAAAAGGCGGTTCTGCCAAGCGGTTCTGGAAAAGGCGGTTCAGGAACCCTTGAAACTGCAATCCTAAAATCCAATGATTCTTGTGCCAGTCTTCAAGCCTAATTTTAACCTATTCTATAAAATGGACTTAGCTAAAAAATTGAAGTCTAAGCTTCATTACATAGGGTCCTAAAGTCCTTAAAATAGACAGGAGGTTATGGTATCAATCAAATCTAATACAAAATAGGAGGGTTAAAATAAGCATACCCAACACCCACTATAATTATATGATACATGCTAGTATTAGAAGGTGTATAATTTAGTGGGAGTATTTGTGAAATACATTATTTGCTCTTAGATGGTAAATGTGTTGATATTGATATGTGTTCATATGGTTTGCATATTTTGTTGTAGAAATAGCATTACACAATAAATTGCGATTCGTCTTTATGAAGGACAAGTTCGAAAGGGACGGTGCAGATAATTCTGATTGGATCAGAAGCCTAAGAATGGTTCTTAGGAAAATGTGTACGTTCTTGACGAATCCATTCCTGCTGAACCCACTGCAAATGTTGCAAAGGGCAGATAAGGAGCAACATAAGAAATATAGAGATGATTCCTCTGATGTTGTTTGCCTTATACTAGCCACCATGTTTAAAAGGCTTTTGAGAAGGACCTTGAACATATGGAAGTTAGTTTTGTTCTAGCACAACGCACAAAAGAAATGTTCCAAGTGTAAGCTAGACAAGAGAGGTTTGTTGTGTTAATGGTTAACACAAGAAAGGGGTTTAAAAGGAAACACAAAGAAGGTAAAGCAAAGGTTGCTAAACCTAGGGCAAAAGTTGCCAAAGCCGAAGAGGCTAAACCCAAAGTGTCTCAAAAGGATGCATTTTGCTATCATTGCAATGAGATTTTCATTGGAAGCAAAGTTGCAAGGCTTATTAGGAAGGCCTAAAAGGTGAAGAAGGGCAATATAATTGCTACTACTTCAGGTATCTATATGATAGATATTTTCCTTTCGACTTCTTGTTCTTGGGTATATGATACCGGATATGGATCCCACATTTGTTTAAATGTGCAAGGAACAAAGAATAGAAAGCTACTCAAAGAAGGTGAATTAAACATATGCGTGGGAATGGAGCAAGAGTTGCTGCATTAGCCATAGGGACTTATGAAGTCAATTTACCTAGTGGACTAGTACTTATTTTGAACAAGTGTTACTACGTTTCGGATTTGAGTAGGAGTATTATTTTCGTTTCTTATATGGATGATGAATGATATAATTTTCTTATTGAGAATAAGAAGTTTTATATTCATTTAATAATATGCCTTATTATATTGCATATGTCATTGAATGGTCTTCATATCCTTGATGTTAAGAAACAAAATAATATTGAAGATATCCATAATATAAGTGATAAAACTAAACCGAATAATGTGAACAACACGTTCATATGGCATTGCCGGCTTGGTCAGATAAATAAGAAACATATATCTAAACTCCATTAACATGGACTTTTAGACTCATATGACTATGAATCATTTGAGGAATGTGGATCTTGTTTATTGGGATTATTGACCAAACCACCCTACACTAAGAGTAGTGGGAGGGCTAGTGACTTATTGGCCCTAATACATGAAATGTATGTGGACTATTAAGCAGCATTGCTAGGGGAGGATTTCGGTATTTCATCACATTCACCGGTGACTTATCTAGATATGGCTATGTCTATCTGATGAAGTTCAAAGGTGAATCGTTTGAGATGTTTCGAACATTTCAAGATGAAGTACAAAACAAACTTGGTAAAATTATTAAGTACTTTGATTCGATCGTGGTAGTGAATATTTGAGCCAAGAGTTTGACAATCATCTCAAAATTGTGAAATCGTTTTAAAGTTGACTCCACCCGGAACATCACATTGTATGATGCGTCTGAGAGGAGGAATTGAACCTTGTATGACATGGTTCATTCGATGATATGTCAAGTTGACCTTCCTGTTCCCTTTTGAGGATATACCAAATCGGTTCCTAAAGCCCCACATGAGATGTGGCATGAAAGAAAACCAAGTTTGTCTTTCATGAAGATTTGGGTTTGCCAAGCTTATATGAAGAGACTTGTCTCTGATAAGTTAGCGCCAAATTTGACAAGGTTATTTTCAGAAATTAATTTTACGATCGCAAAGAGAACAAAATGTTTGTTGCTCTGTATGATTCGTTTCTTGAGAAATAGTTTCTCAATAAAGAATCTAGTGGGAGTAAAATTAATCTTGAAGAAGTTCAAGAACCTGAAAATGACATGGAACCAAGAGTAGAGACGGAACCAAGTTCACAAGGAGTTGTGGAACCGGTTCAAGATGCACAAATCCATCGTAGATCGGATAGGTTACGATTCGAACTCAAGAAATATTGATTTATCATATCGAAAAGTAATAAAGTGGAAGTCATTGAGAATGACGATCCTACTTCCTATCTTGAGGCGATGTCTACTCCTAATTCGGATAAATGGTTAGGAACCATGGAGTCCGAATTACAATCCATGTTTGATAATCAAGTTTGGAACTTGATTGAGCTACCTGAAGGTATAAAAACTAAAGGGTGCAAGTAGGTCTTCAAGACCGACATGGATGGGAAGGTGTATATTTTCAAGGCTAAGGTTTGTAGCTAAGGGATTTAGGCAAATTCATAGTATTGACTATGATGAAACCTTTTCGCCTGTTGCAATGCCGAAGTCTATTAGAATTTCAATTGTCATAATCGCATATTATGACTATGTGATATGACAAATGGATGTCGAACGGTTTTCTTGAAATGGAAAGATTCTTAAGGATGTGTATAGTACACAACCTGAAGTTTTGTCGATTCAAGAAATTCTAATAAAGTATGCATGTTGAAAAGATCCATAAGATGGGTTGAAGCAAGCTTCGAGGAGTTGGAATCTTCATTTTGATGAATCGGTCAAAGAGTTTGACTTCATCAAGTGCGAAGATGAACCTTGTGTATGCATGAAATTCAGTGGGAGCGTAGTATTATTTCTATTGTTTTATTACAATGATATCTTACTCATTGAAAAAATGAAGTTCCGACACTCAAGACTGTCAAGTCTTGGTCAAGTAAAGTTTTCTCAATGAAAGATATGGGTGAAGCCGCTTACATCCTTGGCATCAAGATCTATAGAGATAGATCTAAAAGGATAAATTGGTTTGAGTCAAAGTACTTACATTGACAAGGTTCTTAGAAGATTCTAAGAAAAGTAACTTGTCAATGGGTCATGGTGTTACTCTTAGCAATACTCATTATCTTATGACAACTGGTGAGCAAAAGGGAATGAATGAAGTTCCATATGCTCCGGCATTTGGATCTGTCATGTATGCCATGATTTGTACTAGACCCACCGTCTCGTATGCTCTAAGCATGACGAGTCGATACCAATCTGATCCTGATGTGAACCATTGGATGGCAGTCAAGATGATCCTTAAGTACTTAAGAAGAAATAAGGATACGTTCTTGATATTTGAAAGGTTGAAAGTTAATCTTGTTGTAAGGGTTACATAGATGCTAGCTTCCAAACTGACAAAGTTAATTTAAAATCGCAATTAGGATTTGTGTTCATGCCTATTGAAGGTGCGATTTTGTTGGAAGAGTTCCAAGCAGAAAATCGTAGCCAATTCTACAACTAAGGCCAAATTTTAGTGACATCTGATGAAACTAAAAGAGACAGTTTGGATCAAAAGTTCATTTAGTATTTTGGAAATGTTCCAAGTATCACTAATCGGTGAAATTTGTTGTGACAATTGTGGTGCCATTAGTGCAAGCAATGGAACCAAGGTCACAACAGCGATCCAAACACACACTTAGACGTTTTTCGAGAATTCATAAGAATGAGAAGACGTTAAGATATGCAAAGTATCAACCGATGATAACATTAGGGATTCACTTACAAAGACCCTCGCACAGGCAGAAGCATGATGGTCATGTTAGGTCCATGGGTATTCGATACATAGATGGAGCCTAGTGCAAGTGGGAGATTGTTGGTGTAATTTCCTAGGCTTTAGTTATGTTTAACTTAAACCGTTATGTATCATCTTTATCATTTATTATAAAGAAAGTTTAATTGGTTCATTATATGTTCACATGTTTATTATATTGAACTGCGTCCCTAGTTGTTGTGAATAACTAGTATAAGTTGGTAATGGATAATCATGGAGATGATTATATGCATGGAGATGCACATTACACTTATGGGTACTTGCTAGAGAACGAGTATTGGACTTGACCTACTTATGAGATTTATGACATGGTCTGTTGTCATGATTAAATCTTATGATAGTCGTGTCATTGAATCCTTTGTACCTGAGATTATCATCGTCTTCCACATGATGAAGATCGTGTTTGATGTAGTCTAACACTATCTTTAATAGGATAGCAATAAGGGCTATGTTGGCACGATTGGATTCATATAGGGAAGAATGATAAGTCAAGATGGGATTTGTCCCTCTTATGAAGAGAGATGTTTGCTTGGGCCCCTCGATGAATAGTGTTGATGAAATGTATGGCCATACTCAAGTGATTTGATAGAGATCAAATGCATTTGGATTATCAACATATTCGGAATCGAGAAAGCATTGAACGGAATGAGTTGACATAGACCATGACTCATGTTCAATTGGACATCGTGGACAAAGGAATTATGACATTGGATCTATCGAGGAATCAAGCTTTGATGTTATATTAATTGGGTGGATATAATGGTTTGCTAGAAACCACTTATATCTTGTGAGGTCGATGTTTCGACTCACTACCAACATAAATATAATTCCTATTTGGGTCACACACAAAGAGCGAATTTGATTCTGGCTGAAAATTGGAATTGGAGTGCTGGTTATTGTGTGGTGCGACATAGTATGCCATTGGCTTGGTTCATCGCGCGACAAACTCAGCCAGGCACGACTCGTGACCACGAGCACGACTCGTGAGAAAAGGCACGACTCGTGACAAATTTCAGCACGACTGTAATTTTGGTCACGAATCGTGGTACGACTGATTTTAGGCTTGGGCACGACTCGTGCTCTTGGGCACGACTCGTGCCAGCGCCCTGAACTCGTCCGTACACGTTTTCCTTGACGGGAAAGGTTTTGGTTCAACAAGGATTCCTACCCTAATTGTTAGGGCATATATATGATATAAATACTATCCTTTTGCAGCCATTAACAAGTTAGTCCAATAAGGTATTTTGGGGTTTATGAAACACCAAAATAGAGATCTAGATTATGAATCAAAGATCAAAACACTCCAAGTAAATTCCATATTATTGGCCATTGATTATTGAAAGATGTTTCAATAATCGGAAGGATCATCTAGTAATCCAACAAGAAGTGTTCTTGGTTCGTTCGTGTGTGGATCACCATTAGAGGGAGGTTATTTTATCTCCTAAAGCTTGAAGACCTCCATTGTTGATTTCATCACCAAGGTAGAACAAGGAAGAAGAAGATCCAAGTTTCATCAACGGTTCAAAGATTCGAAGGTTGTTCATCGATTCAAATAAGATTTGAATCCAAGATCCGTTTTCAAAAGATCAACATAATCGCATTAAGGTATGTAAATTCTATTTCATGGTTTTAACTATTCATGTTAGACGGATTAAAGGGCTAGGGTTTTGTTGTTATTTCTAAGTCTTCCGCTGTGTTTGTAACCCCAAAACCCAACACCAACTCCAGATGCAACCTCAAGGGAAGATTTAGATGAGAAATCCCCCATTCAGCTTGTCAAGACCAAGGATGGTGTTGCTGACCTGCAAGGTGAAAAGCGACAATAAAATGTTAGTAAAAATTGTGAAAGAAAGAATTTGAAAGCGAAAAGAAGTTATATTCCCGTACCATTGATGGATAATTCCCGCATGATATAGACGGAATGAGTAGAACCTTGTTCTTTGACAATGGCTACTTGCTGAGCATCACAAGACCTTTTCAAAGCTGTGGAACCAAGCAAGCATTCCGCAGGCTCCCTCCGTTCAGTTATTAGTCCCTTCAGCACGGGAATATTTCTAGCTTCTTGGCACAAGACTTTCATGCCATCCTCATCAGCGGGAATTACAAAGTCCTCCTCCAGCCAGCTTGCTTTGTGCTATGGAGTGGTGCGGGAAGTGGGTTGTTGGTGTTCAGGGGAGGACGTAGTGTGAACAGGTTCATCAGGCTGGGAAGACGACGGGATTTCATTCTCCGTTTGGTCTTCAACGTGAACTCCCTCGGTGTGGCCAGTACCATCAACTTCCCTTTCTTGTTCTTCAGCCTGATCGTCAGCATTGACAGGAGCATCTTCTTCATCATCCTCCTCATCTCGCAATTCAAGACCCACAGGCCTACCTCCTGGAGGTTGTTCAGAAGCCGTAGTGCGTTGCCGCTTGTTTTGACGGGAATTGGTGGAAGCTCGCTTGCGGGAACCTCCACTTGCAGCATGTTCATCAACACCAGTGGGTGCTATGGGAATGGTGAGGTCAGTTTTCTGAGCAGCTATGATAACTCTCCTGGCCATAGCTAATCTTTTCGCTTGAGCCTCAGAATTGGACTGGGCTAGCCTCCTCTGATTCACATTCATGTTTCTGTGTTCTGCGGGAAAGAAAAATGTGTAGCAATAAAGATAAAGTTAACTTAGAAAAAATGGACGAAAGGAAAACAGCGAGAACCATACGTTGGACTTTCATCATTGCTGGACAAAGATTTTTGCCAATCCCGCATATAGTGCACTCTGAGCTGAACTTGCCGCCCGAATATATCTCCTAACCCGGACAAGAAGCGGGATGCACAATGGCAACCCTTGGAGGAACAGGCGGGAAGTTATTGGAAAGCCCAATCTGGCTAAGTAAAGTGTGATCCGAGATAATTTTCTGGCATGAAAACAAGGCCGGAGGAGGAGTGATAGCACCAGAAGCATCTTGGAGGATTTTTAAAATTTTGTTTTTAAGGTGCTTTTCATCTTCATCTAAGGCCCATTTTTTATCTATGTTTGGGTGGATGCCTGTCAAATCTGTGGGGAGAGCCCAACCTACGCGGGAAATGATAAAGAGGGGATCAGTTTGCCAATTGTGAACCTTGGCGGGAAGTGGAGTTAGTATTTTTTGTTTTTATATTGAAGGGACATCCGGATTTCCATAGTTTCTTTATTTTTCTGTTGATAGCCAGTGAAGAGGTCTAGGAGAAGGTGGGAAGTTGGTTCTCGTCGCAGAGCGCGGCAAATAACAATGAAACAAATCAAAACCCTAATGGCATTTGGGTGAAGTTCAGCAATAGCAGCTTGGGCTTTATGAAGAATAAGACAGATAAAGGGGTCAACGGGAATTCTAAAGCTAGCTTCAAGCTGGGATAGAAATACAACAATTTCGTCTTGTCGGTATCTAATGGCGGAAAGAGACATGTCGCCATTATAGTTAGCTATGTGATAGTCTAAATGGTCAATGTTATACTTAGTATGGTAAGAAGTTATTTAGGGATTTTGAGAAGTACTGGTTCCCGCGGCATCAGAATTGGTAACATTATTGTTGAGGCTGGGATTATTGATTAAGTTTGAATTCCCGCCGGATTGAGTGGAAGTGCTGGGGGCTCCTGGATTTGACATCTCGCCTGAATCATCAGAAGAAATAACTTGTTTATAATAAGCCCTACGAGTTATGGATCTCGTAGTGGGAAAATCAGTATCAGAGTTGTCAGAGTCTATGGGGAACCATAAAAGCGACAAATGTGGTCACAAAGTTCTTAAGAATTAAAATATTTCTTAGCCATGGGGGCTGAAGAATGAAGAAAGCATCTACCCTAGACTTGCCCAGCCGGTTCAGACCGGCGTTTCCGGTTCTGAACCGGCGGTTCACCAAACTGCCACCCCTTGAACCGTAACCGGACCGGTTCTGCACGGTTTCGGTTCCCGGTTTGGACCGTCCGTACCGGTTCCGGTTTTGAACCGTCATTTTCAAAGAAAAAAAATTATTTTTAGGGCGGCCGCCCAAGAAGACTGAATGATTAGTGCGGTCGCCCTAACTTTTGAACTGTTAAATTTTTAACAGTTTTTTTAAAAAACAGTTAACTTTTTAACAGTTTCTGGTAAGTTCTATAAAAAAGTTAATTTTTTTTTGATAAAGAAGACTATTTTAGACTTTTGTTTACTACATACATTTTTTGCAAAAAGTTATATAAAAAAAGTTATGAATTTTGAAAGAAATAAAACTTAACTTTTAAAAAAAAAAACGAAAGTATATAAAAGAAAAAGGGACGGTGCCCTTGAATTTTATTACTTAAAATAAAATTACAAAGAGGGGGACACCCAACCTTACCCTTTTATAAATAAGGGGGGACATTTAGGAGCCTTTACCTCAATCTAACTATTACAATTAAATACAAATAAACCTAATCTAAAATCTAATCTATAAAATTACAATTAACCTAATCTAAAGTCTAAAGAGTGGCGTAGTTCATTCGGATTCGCTTCCCGATGTATCTTCATCGAAGGCCTCCTCCTCTTCGGAACTACTTCTTTTATCTTGAAGTCGTAGTTCGACTTTATGCCAATCGCCAAGCACCATTTGATATTCTAAATTATATGGAGACAACCTTGACCTTCGATCGGACAAGATACACCCTCCTACACTAAATATTTCTTCTACGGCGACGGTTGAGGGGGGAGCGGCTAGGATCTCCTTTGCTATCAAGGATAGAATAGGATAGTTGTTTGCCCTTCGTGCCCACCACTTTACAATATCAAATTCTTCTATAGGCTCAAAAGAAGTGGTTAAATAATTTTCAAGTTCAACATAAGTGGAGCCACCTCGTTAACGTTTTTGACTTCTAGAACTAATTAAATTATTTATAAAATTAAAGGGATCGCTATCATCGTGAGAACTACTACCACCTACATTTTCACTACTAGGATAAATGATATTACCAAAAAGATCATAATATTCTCTATAAAGTGCATATACAATATTTTTAGTCTCAGTTACAACGTCTTTTGCCTTTGGGATAGGTTTATCTAAAAACAAATCAAAGTCGGTGAAAAATAAATTCTTATAATAATAATCAAGTATTTGTTCTAAACCATCTTTTCTTATCCTAGGATCTAATAGTTTAGCTACTAAAAACAATGGGGAATGTTCAAAAAATATTTAAGCCATTTTTTTCTCATCATACTAATACATTCACCTAAAATTGGACAATCTTTAAAATGCATAAATATATAACTAATTTTAGCGGCGTGTTCTAAAACTATCGGTGAAGTGGGATAGTAAGAACCGGATAATTGTACGATAGCCTCTTTAAAAACTTTTAAAATTTTCTTTAAATTATGACAAGCATCCCATTGATGAGGCAATATTATAGTAGGATACTCTATTTGTTGAAAAAACTGACACAATAGTTCACGAAAATCATAAGAGTCGGATAACATTTTATAAGTGAAATTTCATCGGTTTGGAACATCTAGGGAAAATATTTTAGGTGGGATATTATTTGTTTTTTAAAATCTAATCCACAATTTTGTTACACTATGATTTCTCATTAGATGAGCAAGAACTTCCTTAATTGGGGCTACATGTTTCTTTAAAGTTGTTAAACCATCTTGCACACATAAATTTAAAATATGGCATATGCACCTAACATGAAAAAATTTACCACCAATGGATGGTTGACAAATTTCAATGAGTGATGGTGAACTAGCAGTATTATTAGCAGCATTATCAAATTCAATTGAAAAAAATTTGTGAACTAATCCATATTCTTGTAAAACTCTAGCAATTTTGTTACAAATATTTTGAGCGTTATGAACATTATCAAAAGATTTATTTGCAAGTAATCGTTTTTGTAATTTCCAACTACTATCAGTCCAATGACATGTAATTCCTAAATAGTTATGAGTTTGCCAATGATCACTCCATATATCGGCACATATTGACAATTTTTGGGGTAAATCTTTAAACGTATTAATTAAAGTTAATTTTCCTTGTAGATATTGGGCTTTAGTATCACGAGTACTTGTATTTTTATTAATTTCTTTAGCCGCGGGATTTAAACAAAGTTGTGCCATATTAGAACATAATGTATCATTAGCAAAATTAAAGTGTAATCATTTAGCAGCAGTATATTTTGCCATTTCCCTTCTATACGTTGCATTATCAAATTTAAATAATTGCGAAGGCGTACCTTGTGAGGATCCCGTAAATCCTTGTAGTTGTGTTTGATCTTGGGCATCTCCAACTTGGTCGGGGTGCTTTAACGCCAAGTGTCTTTTAAATGATCCATAACCACCTCCATGGATAAAGGCAAATTTGGAAGTGCAATGGTTGCAATAAACAGTGTATTTGTTGGTACCTTCAATTGGCACTTTTGTAAAGTGCACGGTCATGATGTCAGACCTCCCCGTGGTTCGACCTCCTCGACCTCGACCTCGGATTTGATCACCACCTTGCGCTTCACTTGGGGTTTGAGTGGTTTGAGTGTTACTTCCTTGGGTATGACCATGACCACCCATTGGAAATGTTGTATCAACTTCGTCATCGCTCAATTCGAGCGTTTCATTTTGTTGTATATTATCCCAAATGGAATCATCGGGGTGGGGGGGGGGAATTGGATGCGCAGTTGGATTGGTAGTGTGGTTGCCTTATTCTTTTCCCTATCGCCACCGACGCCACGAGATGAAGACATTTTTTTTTTTTGTGAAAATAATGAAATTATGTGAAAAAAAAATGGAATTATGGAGACTTTGAGACTTTGAGATAATATAGAGATTGAGAGAGAGATCGAGAGAATGAGTTCAGAATGGTGTGAAAAAATGAAGGGAGGGGAGGGTATTTATAGGTTGGAAAATGGAAAGAAAAATTTAAAAAAAAACTTTTTTTTTACATTTTAGCCCCTAAAACGGCTAGAATACCGTTATCTAACGGGCAAGTAACAGCAGTCGTCGGATCAGCCTAATCAACGGCCCAAATCAAGTAGCCGTTATCTCTCGTCTGAACCGGCGGTTCCGGTTCCGGTTCACGATTTCGGTTCACATGGTTCATAACCGCCGGTTCACCGATTTTGGAAAATAAAAACCGGGATCGGACCGGATAACCGCCGGTTCGGTTCAAGGGCGGTTCACTTTTCACGGTTTCCCGCCGGTTCTTGGCTGGTCCGGTTTTGGGCCGAACCGGCGGTTCAAGCACGGATGGGCAAGTCTAATCTACCCCTAACCTCAACGGCATCAATAATAGCGGGATCTACTCTATGAACACTTAAGCAATTCACCAAATCATTCAAGGGAATTCTCACCCAAATACCTCTAGCCAAATAATAAAAAACCCCAGACTTTTTACACTGACCATACCTAACTTGCCTAACACAGGATTTACACCTAGCCATATGCGACAAACAGAAAGTGGAAGGAAAGCAAAAAAATCAAAGATCTAAGTTTTTACCTGGGAAATATGAAGGGTCTTGGAGAAAGCTGAGAAGAGGTTGAAGACTGGGGGGAATGTTCAACGGACGGGAGAATGGATTTGGTTCCAGATTGAGGAAAACAGTTAAAAAGTGAAGAGTTGTGATCGGAATTTAGTGAAGGCCACAGATTGGGAAGAGATTTGGACTGAAATCAACTGGAAGGGCAGAAAGAAGGGTCGCCGGAGAAGCTCACAGGTCGCTGGAAAATGCTCAGGGGATTTAGGGAGACAAGAAAAGGTAAAAAGTGAAAAGTGAGGAGGGGGGCAGTATTTATATGAAGGAATATCAAAGGGTTTTAGTACAGTTGAAATTAATTCGCCCCCAAAATTAAATTTCCCTCCATGTAATGATTTCAAATTTCAAAATGTCCCATCAATGTCCTATCGAAACCGTCCAAGGAATCCTCCAAAAGCGTGACACGTGTAATGATAACTGATAAAGCTGGATTTCTCGCCACATTATCCTTTAAGCAAAGCGGGATCTCTCTTATTTTTCCCTACCCGGCGAAGCAAAATATTTTCTTTGGCGAGAAGCGATAAGTCCTCGCCAAGGCCATAAATGAGCCTTGACTCGAACTTGGGGGCTATTGCTGCTACCATGGCCCAAAATCCATTGGGCTTATGGCCCAAAGGAAATAATATGATTGTGGGCCGACCAAGCCTAGAGCCCATGATATAGGTGAAGGGCGGGAAAGCGCAGTCAAGTGGGAACAACCAGTGGTGCGGGAAGCGCACCAAAGTAACAGGTCACCATTTGCGCGGTAAGTGCATAATGGCTGGAAAGCATGCACATATGTATGCAGGAAAGGCGGGAAGCACCTCCAATATGAACTTGTCGCCTAAGGGTATCTTGGGCAAATGCTATTTGTCTTAACTTGGGAAACAGGGAAAGAAGGTTCGTGCCAATGGTCTCCACCAAATCAGTTGAAGATAACGACAAATGTGGCAGGGAGAATGTGGCATAACAAACTTTTTGGACGTATTTGGCGGCCAATGACACGAGGACACGTATGCCCAACAACCTAACCGCCTCACATGACCAGCACATGACGCACCATTTGGAGGGCATGTGGTGGCTACCTATACAAGGAATGTGACGTGAAACACCAGAGGTACATTCTACTTTGCACTCTCACACACTGTCACAGTACTGGTACTTTCTCTTTTCAGTCTTGTACTTGCTGCCGCAGTTACTTATTCTCACGCCGGAGGGGCTTACGCCGGAGGCGCTCCCGGCTTAGTAACATGGTTTCGTGTGTGTAGGTGTTCAGGGAAACGAAGAAGGCCGTTATCCTCACTAGACTATGAGCCTGGCAAGATCTTTGTTGTTGAGAGAAATCCCGACGGCATCAAGTCCCAAGTTTTGTTCATTGTGTATACTATACCATACATTTTATGGCTCCTACTCTAGTTCGATTATATGACCGACTGACCGTCCAACTTCTGAGCTAGAGCCATGAACAGTTGAACTACATGAGCATTCAAATTTGTATAGTAACATGAGTTACTCTTAGAATAACATAGGTTATATCTAATAATCACATGAATTATATCAATTATATTCTATAATAAGATTTGTCGGACTGCTGCTGGTGGCCCCAAATTCATGTGATGCACCAAAGATTTAGACAACTCCGCCCCATTGCACCAAGTTGCATCCAGGGATGCAGACATTAAAAGCTGAAATTTAAAATAGTAAACCTAGCCAACATATAAACCAAAATTTCCATACATAAGCATTTATACATTATGAATTAAGGAGTCAAAGAAATGAGACAAGTACAACATGCACTTGAATGTAGAGTGTATTACTAAGTTTAGGTATTGCTCTAAAAATGGTCAGCCAACAGTGCTCGTATAAAGGCCTACAGTGTTTTGAACACCCAAAGCTCGCAATGCTCAAACCCCAACAAACTCATCCCGGCCCGCCATAAAAGACCTCAACTGACTTTACCAACACAAATCTACCACCTCCGTCACAAAATGAATGTCCATAAAAATTTCAAATTTGCTCTTGATCAAGAGCAGAATTGAAAAATTAAATTGACATTCATTTTGGGACGAACGGAGTAATAAATTTTACACATTTGAAAAGGAACAACTCCAGAACTTTTGGGACAAGAAGATAATCAGATCACCACATGCAAAACATGAATCTGCTTTGGATGGATTTGCTGCCGATATGATTTCATCTTCTGCGCATTAATCCTCCGGCACGACCTTCATCTGTTACTGCTGAATTTACTTACCCAGAGATGGTAAATAATAAACTGGCCGAGCAAAGATCTGTGTGATTCGTGTTAGATGACCAGGTTCTTCAATGCCTCTAGTTTTTCTATTTTTCCATTTGACGGATGCAACTCCAGACCACCATTTTCAGCATTCTCGCGTATTTGGTGGAAATTCTTGTTGGTATTGATGGAACTGCAACTACCTTCAAAGTATGTTGAGCATGGGAAGTACTCTGCACACTGAGTTTTCCATCCTACAAATGAAGTTATATAGAATCACAATTTCAGGTTGTTGACTAACAAAGATTGCTGGCAGTGGTGAAGCCAATTTTTTTGGGAATGGGGGTCGAAATTGACTTGGGGATAAATTGTATCACTAGGATATCCAAATTTAGCATAAAAGGGGGTCAAAGTAATATTTTAGCGCAAATTTTATCCAAATTTAAGGGGGTCAAAATGTATACTCCCTCCGTCCCGCTACAAATCACACTTTCCTCATTGGGCGTCCGCGTCCCGCTACAAATCACACACTTCCTAAAATGGCAAAGAATCTTTACTATTCCACCCACTAATTCTCTCTCCTACTTTACTTTTATACTCACAACACCAATCAAATCACTATTTCCTACCCCACTTTCTCTCTACAACCTCACTTTTCATACTCACAACATTTTCTCCATTACTTTTTTCCTTAATTTACGCGTAAACAGTAACTGTCTTATTTCTAGCGGGACGGAGGGAGTAAATCCATTATTTTTAGTAGAAGAAATATTTTTCTTTAACTTAGAAGGTGTTAAAATGGACACTCTCCAAACTTGAGGAGGGTCAAATGATCCCCATGCCCTTAACCTGGCTTCGCCAGTGATTGCTAGTACATTTGATAGACTGAGAACTCAGAAAAACAAAACAATAACTGGCTGACTATGCAACTTCCAATTAAAATTGCATTTTTGTCAACCTGCACGACAAAAAGGGCTTACTCAATGCAGCATCACGGTCATCAAAAGTGTCGCCTAGTAGTTTGTGGACTTCAACGCAGTCTTTCAGCTTCCATTCCCCGACTGCTCCAAGTGCTCCATTCCTAATTTAGAGGGGAAAACCGATCGTAAGCAACAGTATGCAAGCATAGTTGCCATGCAACATGTCAATAGGAAGTCATACTCCCTCCGTCCCAGAATAAATGTCGCAGTTGACTTGTCTACGTTTTTAAGGAAGGTGCTTTACTAGTTTGTACGCTACTTGTACAACGAAAAACTTGCACCAAGTCACTTTTCTTTTTTTGGCAACGCGACATTTATTGTGGGACGAACCAAAATGGAAAGTGTGACATTTATTCTGGGATGGGACAGAGGGAGTATTATTAGAGCTTTACTTTGACCCCAGATTGTTAGGAGAATCTTCAATCAACTTTATTGCCTCTGCCTTCTTATTTGGTTCTAAAGTATAAACCATTTCCGCAACTGCTGCTCTATGCATTAAAGAATCTGCATGTTCATCAAAACAGTCGCATCACGTAAGTTGAAACTGTAAGTAAATTGCAAGTGAGCATGATAAAGTTGTCCAGAGGGGTCGATTATTACTGTTATGTTTCTCAAGAAAAAGGGTGTTTGCCTCTGCCAAAGATTTCTCATGCACCTGACTACAAAACAGAAAAAGAAATCCATAATTATGATTAGAATGGCATTTGCCCACGTCAAAGATTCCTCATGCAACTGAATACAAAAGGGAAAAGGAGCATTGTAACAAATGAAGGGAGAGGGAGAGATCATTTTATTAATCTGCAAAAGACAGGATCTAATCTGTAGCTCACTGCAGGATCAGACACCCATTCACACAACAAATACTCCGTGTCCTAAAAGAGACGCAATTTACAATTCAAACTTTTTAAGAATGTAGCTTTACTTAGCTGTAACTTCGTGACTCTACTAAAACTATAACCTCTTTTAGAGGTATGAATCTTTTTGGGAACAAACTAACAGAAATGTATTGACTTTTTTGAGGAGTGGGTACTATTTAGAGTACCTCAAAGTAGGTCGCTCTGCCTCTAGGACTCCTGAGATGAGTTTTTCTGCATCAGTAACTGGAGCAGACAGCGATCCTACTTTGTGAAAGAATCTTATCTGCGAGAGGCATGGTTAATTACCAGCATGTACAAATAAAATAGCCAACACATTTATTCACTTGGTTTAGGAGTAGTGTTGTACCAAACAGCGATGAGAATCTGGGTTCTCAGAATCCAGCCGTAGTAGTTGCTTTAAAGCCTGAACGGAACAGGAAAGCAGACATAAGATGCAGTTGTATGCCCGTGCAATCTCATACCATGGGAATGATGCTCAAAGTACTTGGAACATATATGGAAACTTTACTGAACTCTTCATGGAGCAGAAAATAGGAGGAAAAATGTAGTGAAGCTCGTTTGCTTATCAAAGATACGAGGAAACAATGACTGGAGACTTAAAAAATGAATAACTGAGTGTTCAACTACCAGTTCTCATTGGCTTAGCAAACGGGAAGGACATTATGTGTATTAAAAGAAGGGTGCTCATTAGTTCTACACGCCTGAAATAAATTTACCTGCAAAGCGAGCAAGATTTTTTGCTTTCTCATATTCACTTCAAAAGAAAGAAAATGTGTCTCTAAGGAATCAGGTGAGTGCTTTTGAAGCAGCTTCAAGTACTTTGTAGCCTCCAGTAAAGGATCTTCAACCTACAGCAATAAATAAACCCACATGAAAGTTTTTTTTCCTCACAGAACCCAAAGGCAGTATGCCTGACAAGGAAACAGAAAGTTATATATGTATTAAAGATATGTGAATTTACAATTCAGACACGGGGAACAGGTCAACCTGCAGTAACTTCTCTCCCTGCGGATCAGGATCTACCGGCTTGACACTTCGTTTACCAGATTTCGATACACCACTGACCATTGATTCTTCATTCTTAACTTCTACCTCCTACGAATCATTAAAAACAATTGCAGGTCACTCATAGAGGAAAATTAGCAAACATTCTCTCTTAGAGTAAAAATGGACAGGCATATACTTTCTTAGCTCGTGCTTCAGCTTTCCTCTGTTTTTGCCTCAATTTCTTTTTCTGAGAAGCGGGTAATTTTGCCATTTCATCATCCTCCTCGGCAGAAGATTTTGGAGGAGAGTCGTACAGCTTAATGTAGCATCTGCCACCACCAACAACAACAACGAAGCCTTAGTCCCTAAATGATTTGGGATCGGCTAACAGGAAACGCCGTATGAAATCGTAAAAGAGAAGCGAAAAAACAACGAAAAAGTTGAGAGATGGTCAAACATTTTAGTTAAAAAAAATGGAGAAACATGATTAGGAAGTAGGTATCTGCAACCCAATTTTGAAAATCAATAAATGGAGAAAACAGTGAATTATGATAAGGACGTAGGTATCTCATTCAGAACTTCATAGACAGAGAGAAGTGTCACCTTATAGCTCCAGCTGCTGCTTTTCGAAAATAAGCATGTGAATGGAGCCGATCTTGAAACCTTAGCATTTCAATATAGGCACGCAGAGTCATTTTCCTCAAGCAATAAGAATGGAAATCAAATTGGTCTTCAGTAATATCTGCATAATGCTTCTCAACAGCCAAAAACTTTTTTAATGCTCGTCCGAGATCCCCTTGGCGGAAGTAGCTTTCTCCCGAAGCAAGTTCATACCTTTCAAATGCCAAAATGTTAACTTATTTAGCAGATAAACCATTATACAGTTTCCTTAATATTTCAGTATCAGGATGAAACATTATACACACCACATGCACTGCATATCATGAAGGTTATTGTGCTGATCACCATCTTTTGTGAACAGTACAGCCGTCTTTTCAGCAAGAGCAACCTTCAAGGATATGTACACGTGTTAAAGAGTAGCTCGGAGACACTAGAGCTATAACGTAATAATATATCACTACGGAATAACATGCATATACATCTGTGTGTAATACAAGATAAGAATGATAAGAAGGAACAGTTTGTAGCTTCTAGACCTGATCAGCCTGTAGCATACGCTTAACACATTGACTATTGACATAACGATCCGCGAGATCCATACACCTAGCTTCATCCGCCAAAGCAGCAGCTGCCGCAAAATCACCACTGTGCTTCAATATCTTGCTCTGTCATAAGAGATCACACCCGTTAACATTGTCCAAAAGAATTATGCCACTAGCACGTCTCAACTAGTTTGTAATGCATGAGCAGCACTAGACTGAATGAAAACGAGATGACATCTAAATTAATGACAGACATATGAAAACAAGATCACATTCCTACAGCTGAAACATTTAAGATGGATTCACTAGCAGAATGATAGAAGAAGGGAACAGAAGCTGTGTTTATACTATAAGACAAAAAGTAGATAACAAAATATTAGCTTGGAGGAAACAGAAGAACAAAACTGAAGGAGCCTTGACACGAAAGATGCAATCTTAGAAACTCAAAAATTAAAATCCAAAAAACTAGCTAAAATTTCAGGCCATCATCTGCTGTTAGGTAGCCTCATGAAGGCATAACCAAGAGTATTTGGGTGATCTATCAAGCATCAGCCAATTTAATAGTTACTTACGGTACAAATTATCATCATACACTATATAGCTAGGGTTACTCAACATCTTAGATGAGCATGTAATACATATGAAGAAAGGTGATTCCCATACAATGCTTTATAAAAACCTATTGCCGCCTTATACCATGTTTATTATATTCTTAAAACAAGTTTCCAAATGGCTTCTGCAGAATGTGCCAAATGTTGACATGATTCGTTAAAGACAAAAAAAAAAAAAAAACATGTGTACACCATTCAGCTCCATTAATGCCATTCTCTTCTGCTTCAACATGCCATCATTTATTTCCTCAATTCCCACAATATTGAATCAAGATTGTTATCATTCAAGATTGTTATCTTATGTTGGATCAAAAATTTTGATCAATGTTATTTTATTACTATCATTGTTAAGCTCCATTTCCCGCCGTCTTTCTATTCAAACTGCTTTTCTTAGCTTATTATCGTATGTTCGACTACTATATCCATCAATGGAACATATACTTAACTTTTCTGCCCTAGGATTTCTACCTACACTACTTGCCCATGTTGCTCCTTTGTTGCCCAACATCACTTGCATTTCATCGAACTTCCCCTTCAACTTCAAGAAATGCTTCAATCGCTTGATCAAAACCTAGTTTAGATCTGAACAATAAATTCTCCCAGTCTAGCTCACTAATAGAAACAAAGATTATACAATGTCATTAACCCATTTGTCATCCATATAGCCTGCAAGCTCAACCACTCGGACTTTTTCGGAACAGGAAAAAAAAGAACAATCAATTTTCTTTTCTCAAAAGCTGAGTAACATCTTTCACAAAAACCGAAGCCACATATTTCTTAGCCAAATCAAGAAACTTGTTAGGCCCACTCAAAGGGTGAAACTTTTACAAATCAATCATTAACAGTAAAGAACTGCAGTTATTTGCTTCTTGGATGATCGAGGATAAAGCTAAAAAAGCACTGAAAGTGTAAGGTTAGTTTGAAAAAATGGTCTCTGTATGGAAATACAAAAACGAAGCAATAGGATTCTCGAAATGGGACTGAGAGAAATATCAAAATGAATCAATATACAATTCTGCTAAACAATAAAAGATAAATAATAATAAAAAAATCATTCATCAAATAATAACATTTCAGAAATCAGAAGAAAAGTTTCTATACTTTTAAGAGAATCAGAAAGTTCATCAGCCCCTTTAGCCATAATATGATGAGCTGTTATTTCCCTCAAACAAAGATAAAAACTGAAGTAGCAAACAAATTTCAAAAATAAGTGATTAAATACAAGGGTAACAAGCTAGTGACGGCTGTCATATATACCATATAATCAAAACTAGAACATACAATTAACTTTAAGGCACAATGTCAGGAATAGACGGTATAACTGACCTTGACCGAGTATAAATCGATAACAGTTGGAGTATGCTCTATAGCCTCATCAATTTTAGCGAGAGCAATGTCATACTGGCCTCGTCTGTCATAATGCTGCATAAGGAAATTTAGCACAAGAAATGAGAAACAACATTTGGATTAGGCGACAAGTACAAGCCAGCAAAGTTACCCAGGTAACAATAGCAAACCTGGGCCAAGTAAAACAAAATCCACATGAGCGTTGAAGGGGGCTCCTTTTCTTCCCTGTTTATAAGATGAATGCAATCATATAGTGAGAGACAAGTCTCGACTCCAAAACATAACAATGCACTAATAACAAGGAGCGCTAAAAGTTGGAGAAGAATCCTCATGTTTCACCAAGAAGTCAAAAATGTTATTTGTGAGACTACAAGTATTAAAAAAAACAGAATAAATATAAATGAATGATAAGATTGACACAGGAATCAAAAGACCATTTTCTACTGAGTTCTAAAGAGAAAAAGGATACAAATAGATACATTAGCATGTGGTATAATATCATCATAAAATAATAAGCGGATTTTTTTAAATCGGTGTTATCAAAAATAGTATTTGCCATGCAGTTATGAAGCATAACACACGATGTCATCTGCCAAATTGTGTTTGACAGACATGATGGAGAGTACCCAGTACTGTAACTGATCTCATGGTTTAGATATGACACTAGAAAGGATACAATTTTCTGGAGAGGATTGGGTTTTTCTTTGGTTGATGGTCATTCAGGATCTTATTTTTCTAGTGTTATATCAAAGCGATGATATGAGTCGCAATATAGTCAATTATTGGTCAAGGGGTTGGGCTACAGGCTCCTGAGACCATTTGGATTACAAATGAGCATTTTGTTTTGGAAGATATGAGACTCAATGTTGTTTCGATTGAGCCATTGAAGCAGCATGAATCCTATATGTCTACCGTGCCATGGGTCAACTCTCTGCTATCAAGAGAGCAAGTGAACAGAACCTGACTTGACTTCAAGTTAGTCCAGAAATCTCATTGATAGATCCCAACAAAAATGCAGAATAAAATGGTTAGAGTTACATTCCAGAATCGGGAATCGAATTTAAGTGGCACGGGTGTGCGGATGACCTTCTTCCGAAAGATTGATTAGTGCGAAATTTGTGGTATACAGTCTCTGCTCATCATGTGTGTCTGACAATATTGGACGGGACACTGTGTCGTGCCATTCCACACAGTAGTGTGGCAAATAAGTGAGAGAGAGGGAGGGAGGGCGAAGAGAACTCGATCTCAAACAAAGATGCAGGATAAAGACAAACCAAAAGTAATGAAATGGTGGACATCTTCGTTCACTTTCCTAATTACATTTGATTAGTTAAGGTTATCTACTTATCACTGGAAAGTGGACAAAGATAATGACCCTAAAAGATTCCAAATAAAAGACTGGGCTGTAAGAACAACTGCTGGGGTTCAACTTCAAACAAACCAACCAGCAGAAAATGAAGATTTAATGAAACGTAAAAGTCAAATATGAAGGACAAAAACAACTATAGCCTGATAAACCGGGCAAAGCGCAATTTTCCACAGAACCACATACCATAACCATGAACACATTTTGTAACTATCTAATTCAATCTGAATTGAGGCAGAAAAGGATAAACTTCGAGAAAGGCATATCATAATGGCATGCTATTCCAGAAAAGAAGACATAGCTTCTCAGCTAGCCTGAGATAATGTTGAGATAAAGAAGAAAGTAACATATTCAAAGCATAACCAAGAAAGTGACCCAGTAACGTAATAGGATAATAATAATAAATAAAAAACAGGTGTTGTGGAAGACTACAACTAAAAATAAATGACTGGTAATCTATGGCTAACTAGTTAAGACCGTATAGATGAAATATATCCATGTAGCAAAGGCATCATTGTAGAGTAAAATAATTCATCTGTGACAGGGAAAAAAAGTTCAAAGGTTGAGAAAATTTCACAAGATATCAAGGCTTTACAACTAACCTTTTACCATCTTACAATCGAGACATTTGATGATAAAATAAGCCAAATTACGCTTGCTAACATCTTTAAGGAAGAAATGGGTGAAACTCAGTATTACCTTTCAGGGTATCCACCAGTTGTCTTAATCGACTCTTGCAACTCGAGAACCAAATTCTCTAGGATATCCGCCTGTAGAAAAGAGTAGCATCATCACATGCGAGACAACTAATGGAAAAGGTTTCACACTTGCACTTGAAAAAAAGGTTGACAAGCTTTAATGAGAATGCAATCGCTATTCCGTAACATCATTACACAAACCTTGCCAGGGTGATCATAGAGAGGAGAAAGGTCAGAGAACAGAGACGGCACTCCCTACAAGCATAAAAAGAAGTATCAAGATTGCTCCTAAAATAAAGGTACGGAAAAGGAAATACAAAAGAATTTTCGAGTACCTTTGTTAAGAGAGGCCTAACATAATTATCAGCTGCATCCCGGAATTTCTCTACGTTCAGAAAATCTAGCGGTATTCTCTGTGGATATTTTTGTAATTGAGGATGTAAGTAGAAATTTCAATCTTAACTAGTGGCAGTTCATCCAAGGAGAACAAAGGCCTTACACAAATAATGAATTAAAAGGATATATAAAAAGAACGAACTATGAAGGAGGATAAGAAACCTAATTCCATGAAACATGATAAAATTAAAAGAACATGTTCAAGTTACAACTCTTTTTCCCTTCAAAGCTTTTTACCTAAAGTCAAACCCAAAACAAAGTACTTTAGAAACTTCTAGGGACTCGTTAGTGTATATCCAAAGCATTAGAGCTAAGTTCATCCATGTGTATCCTACAAGAATGTGACAGCACCATCATCCTGAATATATTTCCTTGATCAAAATCAGTCGAGTTAAGTTCATCCATGTGTATCCTACATGAATGTGACAGCACCATTATTCTGACTGTATTTCCTTGATCAAAATCATTAGAGTTAAGTTCATTAAAGATATACATTATTCTAATATTTTACTACATGTGGCAGCTACAAGTTAGTGTTTTATCAGTAGCATTCCGTAATCAGATAAAGTTATGATGAAAGCTCGATCTCTTGTGGATGAGTGATGCAAATCAACAGTGGTGGAGCGGCCGTGCGGCAGATTCGGGAGCCAATGCGGCGGAGTGCAAGCGGCCTCAATATATTTTAATTATTATTGTTATTTTTATTGTCATTTTCGGATTTAATATTAAGTTGTTAGTATTTTTGGTATTAGAAGTATATTAGGACTTTATTTTAATGTTTTATTGATTGATTAGGTTACTAAATAGACTAGGGTTATTTTGGAAGTTTTTGACTTATTTTTCAAGTCCTAGGGTCACTATATAATTAGGGTTAATTGTAATTTCGAATTTCAGCTTTGGATTAATGAAAATTGAGTGTTTACTCTGTTAAATCCGAAAGTGGAGTGTTCTCCTTTCGTCCAATTCCCAGCAATCGTGCGCGGTTCAACGTGGGTTGAAGATCGATTACTGGCTAACGTGCGCGTTACAACAGTAATTGATATCTATCAAGTCTTCCGCTACGTCAGTTGGTATTCGAGCTTTTCGTTCGATTCAGAAAGAATGGTTCGGGAGCAGAAGAGGCAAACTGTGGAAGAGATCTACGAGCGAGATGAGGCGGTTCTGGAGGAACGCATCGGATCCATCGTAGATCAATGTATGGAGTTGATGATGGAACAGTTAACGACCAGGATGACAGACTTGTTCAATCAACAGACTCGGAGGAATCAACCTAGACCTGGTGGCAGCGACGGACAGCGACATTGGGAAGTGTATTCTGATGGTGGTGATATTTCGTGGCCTTTCGTCGAATCGGCGACTACGGAACTTTTCATCGATTGGTCAAAACCACCAATATACGATAGGTGTGATTGCGGAAATTGTCAGTTTGACACTGTCCTGCCTTTTACATATATTGCACAGTTTACAGTTGATGGTACAAACCACAGATCTACGATGAGAGTTGTTACACATCAATTCGTTGACCCCTTTGATCCCCCTACAAAGACATCTTCTGCAGATTATATAAGAAACTTGTTAATTAATGAGTTTATTTTAAGATATTGGACTGATTGGATGGATGTCGTTACTCAAGTTAGCAAGTTTCGAATTCGTAAAGGATTCAAAGTTTTTATTATTTTCATGTCAAGTCTCAATGAAAGGATACTCATGTTACATGCTCTCTTTGTGCTGCTACAAATTCAAGTACAAACCATTTCAAATTTGAGGACAAATTTCTCAAAGCTGAGGAGAATGATGCAAATCAACAGTGGTGGAGCGGCCGTGCGGCAGATTCGGGAGCGGCCGTGCAATGCGGCGGGTCTGGAAGCAGCCTCAATATATTTTAATTATTATTGTTATTTTTATTGTCATTTTCGGATTTAATATTAGGTTGTTAGTATTTTGGGTATTAGAAGTATATTAGGACTTTATTTTAATGTTTTATTGATTGATTAGGTTACTATATAGACTAGGGTTATTTTGTGAAGTTTTTGACTTGTTTTTCAAGTTCTAGGGTCACTATATAATTAGGGTTAATTGTAATTCCGAATTTCAGCTTTGAATTAATGAAAATTGAGTGTTTACTCTATTAAATCCGAAAGTGAAGTGTTCTCCTTTCGTCCAATTCCCGGCAAACGTGCGCAATTCAACGTGGGTTGAAGATCGATTACTGGCTAACGTGCGCGTTACAACAGTAATTGATATCTATCAAGTCTTCCGCTACGTCAATGAGCTTATCAAACGTAAAGTTTACCACTCCCACTGTTTCTGCTTCGATCGTTCTGCATGACCGTACGGCTTTTAGTAAAGATTAGTTGTTTATTTTTAGAAGCTTGCACATGTACACTAGTGCATATGTTTGTTCCCTCCATCAGTTTTAGGTTCGAGAGAAAAGTAAAAAAGTAAGATGGTCTACAAATAGGCTTGAATATTAATTTCACTTAATTAAGGAACAAAATGTGCTCCTTTCAGCCACCTCAGCTGGTGCACTGGAATTGTTGCCTTTCTCCAATGAGTGATATTATAAGATTTTTAAAAAATGCCCAGAACCGCGCCACAGCGGGATGGATTTCCCATCTCATGTACACTACTTTACTACACTTGAAAGACCCTCTTTCCTCTTCTTTTTTTTCCCCTCTTCCTCTCGCGTAGTTTCTTTTTTTTTTTTTTGCCCTTGATAAATTATCTAATTTTTATAAATAATCAATACTCCCTCCGTCCCAATTTAAACTTCAAAATTTTCCCAAAAAGAAAAGTTTATAATACTTCTTTATTCAATGGGACCCACATGTCATACTCACAACAATTATCCACTAACTATTCTCAACCTCAATTTCTCTCTTCTACCCACTTTCTATACTCACAACACCCTACCCCACTTTCTATATTTATACTCCCTCCGTCAGTAAATAAATGTCGGAAAAAAAATTCAAATTTGCTCTTGATCAAGAGAAAATTTGAAAAAAAACGACATTCATTTAGGGACAGAGGGAGTAATAAAAACATTCCTCTCCTTAATATTTGAGCCCAAAAGTTTTTGAAATTTAAATTGGGATGGAGGGAGTATATTTTATCAGACAAAGGAAAAAGTAGCAAAAGAAGATCGACTCAAACTGAGACATACGATAAAATACATAAGCAGCAGCATGCCATGAAAGTGCATGGGTCATATAAAGACACGTTTTTCAGCAATATGCTTGGAATATTTTATCACATTCCCATTAGCTAAATATCTCCACAGGAACACATCCCTTCCACTTTATTCGATGTCTATTCAACTCTGAAAGCACACCATAAACTTTCAACCTGCTACTTATAACATAGGTTCAAAAACTGAGACATGCAGAGGTAAATAGAAAAGGTAAACACTCGACACCAAACAACACATGTTCCATAAAGATATTGCCTACCAATATGCATAAAATCCCTCCTTCCAAATTAAAATAGCAAGGAAGCAAAGCACTGACAATTGCTAAGAAATACCACAACTTGTCGCCACTTCTTGCTAATGAAGGCTGAAGACACATAAATATGGGTTGACGCATGCACACACGCATACATTTTGGCAGAAGAATAGCAAAGTTGAATGTTCCTCAGATACATATCGATATCGGAAGCACCACATCCTAATTACCATGCTAAAAATATAAGCTAAACATTGGGCATAAAAATAAAGAACAAATATGTCACCTTAACAGCGGAAGACCAACTATATTGCTGACCAAGAGATTTGTACAAGGCTTCCAACTGATCGATTTCATCAGATGAATATGGGCCACTTCCTGGATTTAGCCCAAGACACTTTTGTAATCCTTCATAGTATCTAAGCACGAAGGGGGAAGCAAGATAAATTTGATGGTTCAGTATAATAATTTTGTGGAATAGAATTCCCAAAGCCAAGAAGATTTAATTTTATTTTTGATAGGAAAATAGAATTATATTAAATAGAAGAATAAAGTACAAAAAATGGACAAGTCCATCAAGTAGATAAAATTTGGTTAGATAGATTATTCTCTCTGACTAACACTTGAGAAATGGCAAAAAGCAAAGTATAGGGTGGATTATAGCCCTGCGTGATTCCTTAATCATACCTATAATTGTCAGGATTCATGGAAAGCAGCATCCTGTATAATTTTTCAGCTTCTGGTAAACGACCAAGCTTAACGAGAAGAGAAACCTCCTCTTCCCGGTAGGCTAATTTATCAACCTAACAAGACATAATCAGAAAGATCAGCATATGACCTCCATTTTGGATTCATTGCTATCATCTTTGCTACTAGAATGAGAAGTCAGATATCCACTTACAATTTTAAACACTTTCTTGTGCAACTCCTCAAGTGCTTTCTCAAGAAAGCCAGATTCCTCTAATAAAGATACCTGCAAAAACACGTAATATAAAAACTATCAATACATTCAAGGAGGGAAGGAGAGAGAAGAAACAAATAAAAGCAAAAGTGAAGCATTTAAAAAAAAAAAAAAAAAAAAAGGAAACCAATATGCTGTTCTTTTCCTTTTAGACCCCTGAAACTTGACTTAAATTGTTACCAAGCGGTATGGCGCGCACGTTTAGAACAGAATATTGTTGTAAAGCTGAAACTTGAAAGAAATTGAAATAATAACGCTCTCAGCCTACAGAAAGTAACTTAAACGAGACGGTTTCGCAGATGTCGCGGTAGACATCAATCAAAAACTGTCCTGTTCATTAAGGATTTATTATAAAGCA